>JAYRCO010000578.1:0-21500 GCA_037042815.1 Ceratobasidium papillatum
AGCCTCATCATCCGACTCAATCTCCTCGACGTCGAGAAAGTTAAACGATGGCTTGGATTTAAATTCGGCCCGGGACATGGTGGGGGGGAAGAGTAAAGTCACTCTTGACGAGACGCGTGAACAAAGTCAAAGTGAGACGTGGATGGATTACGTCATGGCTGGGGCAAGAGCTGGGCGCTTAACTCATATTGTCCCTTCTTCACCACTTCCACCACTACCATGAGCGAGTACTGGGTGTCAAAGGTCAGTCAATTTACATATATTTCTCCAGCCCACTGACAAAACGTCTAGAAACGCTACTGGTGCAAATACTGTAAAATTAGCATTGCCGACGATGCGCCTTCTCGACAACACCACGAAGGGGGTCTCCGCCACAAGGGCAATGTCGACCGATACATCAGAGACATCTATAAGACTGGCGAGAAACGTAAAAAGGATGCTGCCGAGGAGGAAAGAGAACTTGCACGAATTAACGCTGTACGTCCCTACTTCTTTAACCTTGTCAAATCTCCGCCACGACTAACTCTTTGCCAACGCCTAGGCCGCCGAACGAGCCTATGCAAACGACGTAGGTAGTGGTGCTGCAAAAGCCGGCTCGTCCTCATCTTCTTTAGCCCCTGCTCGCCCTGCACCAGCCCCAGCGGCGGCAGCAACAGCTAAACCACCTCCCAAACCACTCGACAAATTCGCCAACTACTCCACAGCCGAATCCCTAGGTTTTGTCGACGAATCCATCGCTGAAGCAGAACGTCGTCGAAATGAAGGCATAATAGGGAACTGGGAAGTCGTTCTACCAACCGCATCGTCCAAATCGAAAGAAAAAGAAGACACTTGGAAACGTGTACTTCAAGTCGCCCAGACGGAAGAACGCGCCGCGGCCGAGAGTAGTCGGAATTTCCGTGTTGGAGAACGAAAGGTGGGGGCGGGGTTGGAAGATATATGGGAACCTGAGGTGCCGATCCGAGTCAAGGCCAAGTCGGAGCAGACTCTGGATTCGGCAGAGGCAACGCCCGAGGTTAAACCCAAGATCGAGGTTGATTATGGACTACCTAAAGCGACGGAGATGCCAGTCTGGAAGGCCATGAGCTGGTCGAAACCTGGCGAAGTTACGAAGCAGGAGGACGGGGAGGAAGTCAAACAGGAGGAGGTTACTGGAGACACTAGTACGGGTGATCCTGAGCCAACGACAACGGAGGCTGCACCTCCGCCAGCACCCTCTCCGCCGATTGAACCTCCTGTGAAGGCCGAACCCCAGGAATCGAAGCTCGAGGAGGCTGCCGCTGGTAATAGCTTGTTTCGCAAGCGAAAAGGTGCACCATCAACCGCTGGCACGCGGAACCAGAAGAAAAGGTAGTCATACCATTCTTGGGTACTTTCATCTTCTTAGGATTATCCTCCCGAACGGGACTTGTACTGTATGTATCGCGTTGTAATATCAAACTGCATTCCAAACACATCTATTCCAACATACAAAACCAAGAGAAAGCAATCCAAAATCATTGTTCCAACAAACTCAACTCCAACACCATCCTCAGTTCTTCGTCCTCATCCAACGGGCTGCCCTCGCCCCTTCCGCTCTGATGCGATCCATACGGACTTCGGCTCATGTACGGGTTCACATCTGGGATATCCCCCACATTCGATCGAGGACGCCCATTAGCAGGGATGTACACACTCGGGCCAGAACGCCTAGACGATGGAGAAGTGGACGTAGAGGGTACTGTTGACCGAGTGGAACCAGTCGGCGAGCCATAAAATGCATTCGAGTTCGAATGAGTAGGCGACCCGATCTCAGAAGATCCCTCGTTCTCGTCGCCGTTGGTGTTGGCAATCTGAGTAGTTGCCCTCGCATCCTCTTCGTCCCGGCTGAGCATCATCAGATATTGCACCGCTTCCGACTCGTCCATGCCCATCTCTGCCAGAGCACCAGCTTGTGCTCGTGCACGGCGTAGTGATGGCTGTGTCCTGGCATTCTCGTCTTTGAGTTGGCCGAGCGAATGAGATATTTCTGTATTAAGTTCGTTGCGCTCTAACCAATAAAAAGGATTAGAAAGCGCCAAAGATAGATGGTAGAAGCAAGACTCACGCTGCCACTTTGCCACAGTCCCTCCTGTCTTGCCTTTCTTAGTTTTTGTCGCTTTACCCCACCCGTTCACGGCCTTTCCTGTCTCCTTCCGAGCTTGCCAAGCAATGACTTGACCTCCTACACCAACGAGTAGCACATCACCGTCTACTACAATCTGAGACACTCCTTCGTGGGTGTGATGTGCTGAGGCAGGCGAAGGCGAAGGAATACGCTTCAAGAGTCGTTGCGTGAGAGAATCGAAGATGAGGGTGTCTCCATAGGTTCTATGAAGTGATGGTTAGTGATAGGTCAGGTCAAGACGAAGATAAACTCACGTTCCAACAGCAACAACGACATCGCTCCAGACAATGGCACTGATACCTTCTCCATCGGCCGCATCCCAGACGACGGAGGCTCGAACTTCCATGGCCTCCTTCTCCTCCTGCTTCACCTCACTCGCCCCTGAGATATCGTCAGCCTCCTTGCGCACCAATTCCTCCTCTCCGTCCCAGTCCCAAACACATACTCGTCCAAGAGCGTCCCCAGCTATAACAAAACTTCTCTTTTTGGGAGCTGAACCTTGGTCTGGTGTGGGCAGCGTAACATGGAGAGTGGTATTAACGATAGAAGAGCCATCGGGATTTGGGGTAAGAGGCGCTGAGAGAACAGGGGTTGCAACTCCTGACGACCCAGACGAGCTCAAGGCAATCCGGGTGTCATCTTTTTCTTGTTTAGTAAATTCGGTGGTGATCGCGCCTAGATCTGCCAGAGGTCCACCGCCGAAGCGAGTTCTCTTGACTAACCCGGTGACCTTCTCAACTCGAAGCCGATAAAAGTGTTCGTCGCCAGAGTGGTGAACGAGCACGCTAACAGCATTGCGGGATTGTATATGCAGTCGCAGAGTGGCGGGTGCGGAGGCTTGTAACGACGGTGGAGGGATGCGCACGCATTTAACATCGGTTGGGTCGACAGGAGCCAAGCCAGCAGTGACACCAAACCAAACTAAAACTGTGCCATCTGCAAATCCTGCTGAAACAATCTCGTTTGGCGTACTAATTGCCACCTTCAGGCAGGGCACGGCTACGAGTGAAGCGATGTCGGAATCTAGATGGCCAGCGTCGGCATACCCTCCAGTCCAGACGCAGTTCACTTGACCACGCTGGCTAATAGGAAGCGCCCATAGTTTGACGGATCCATCGGTGGCCCCAGTGGCGAAATACTCGGACCCATTGGCTGCTTCGTCCATGCAAATGTTATCCACACGAGCTCTATGCGCATCGCTAAGCGTGCACTTGATCATACGGGCGCTGCACCCGGCTTCCATTGCTCGAGGAGCAACGGTGACCGCAATACTACCAGAGCGAAGACCCCAGATAACTAGGCCCGTGCCGCCAGCGGAAGCAAGAGCAAGTGCCGATACATTGGAAAAAGCCTCCTGGAAATTAGGATTGACGCCAAGTCCGAGAGCATTAGTTGTGCTTGACGCGTCAAAATGTCCGCGCACAACTTTGCCTAACGAGAAATAATTCAGCCAGGCCTAAATCACGCCAGGCGAAATGACGAACCGCTGAAGGGATATGACCTCATCACCACACCAGTTGCAACCGAAGCACTCAGAAGTGCACAGTTTCCTGGCTGCAATGGGACTCCTTGGGTATTCTTGCCCGCTTGTATCACATGCATAGTAGTAAGTGGCGTCCGATGTGGACGATGAGTCACAGTAGGCGCTTTGGTGCGCTCCCATCGCCTAAACCAGAGTCAGTATCGGCCCAGGCTTGCTAAAAAAGTACTCACTTGGCCATTACCCAGTGCTTTTGGAACTCGGCGCGCCAGGAGCTTTCGCCCCTCCGAAGAAGTAATAACTTTGGATGGTTGATACTAGCGTCCGGGTCCGGAGAAACACCCAAAAATTGGTAGAGAAACGCGCATCGCCACGTATTGTCTTGACCTATGTGAGCAGCGAGCAATCGGCACACAGATGCGAGGAAACCAAGGGCGATGGGGTTAAGATACGCAGTGAGGTGCGTGAGAAGTTCAGAGGGAAGTTGAACGAGACGCGATCCATGCTGGGCAAGAGTAGTTGAGGTTGTCGAGGTGGTTGGTCTGCTGCGAATGTTTTTCTGTGGTGGTCGGTGAGCTTTAATATGCATAAAACAAGGTTGTGGCAAATAAGAGCGCAGGCTTTCTGCGGTAACCAGGTTATGGTAGATCAGTAAGAGTCAGAGAAGTGCAAATGGGGAGTTTATTCATCGGATGATGTCAGCTCCTCATAAGCGCCAAAGTTATGCCGTTTCAGAACTATGATTCATCGTTGACAGCGTAGCACAAGGAAACACTGGAATGTGATCGAAGAAGCTTTACTTCTCCAGAAGTTCTCTAAGCGGTTCTTCTAGGACTTACGTTGCATCCTTCAGCCGTGTAACATGTGCTAAGCGACCTCGCGTCAACTGCAACAGCGAACCCCTTAACTTTCCAACCACCAAATTTTAATCCACGTCCAGCGCGAGAATTGATAGGTAATCTCCAAGACGGAAAGCTTAGGTAGCTCAGTCGCTACTCCGAACTTTTGTTGAATTCTTACACCTGCCTTAGGCTGGACGGAAGGTCCATCGACCGATCGAGAGAATCTTCCTCAGCTTCTTCTTCGAACGTCGTGCCAACTCCATGCCTACCTCATGCGATATATATAGTACGTAGCCGGCACCCATATCCATAAGTGTTGATCGCCGCTCGACCCCTTCAACATTGGTGTTCAACAAAGCTTTGGTACGATGGCGCCTGATGCGCTCAAACCAACTGCAACCGAAATAGTTGCTGCAGCTATGGTTCACTGTGTCTTTCAAGGTAGATATTCAACCAGCTCAGTTAAACTGCTGGACGGTAGCGTCAGTGCTAAGTTGTTGTCACACAGGGGCGTGCATCCCTCTACTTGTCGACTTTTTAAGCTCTCGGCGCGAGCGTGGCGTACGGTTGAAAGGATATGTTATATGCGTCAACCTTTTAACCTTGGCTCAAACAGCCCTACAAGTAGAACAGGCATTCGATGCTCTGAATCATCGCGTTCCCCGCGCGCCAGTATGTAACTGTCTTCCTTTCTGCTTGCCGATGTTTATAGTTCCTATGTAGCTGGTCTTATTCTATCCTCTTTTAACCGTGGTCCTCGGTGCACTTGTTCAGGCATTCTTTATCTTCAGATGCTGGTGTATTTTGAAATGTCGATGGGTGCTAATCACGCCTTTTCTCCTACTTCATATCGCCGCAGTGGTCTCCGGAATCATTATGGTGAGTTAGATTACGCAAGTGTTGGGTGAGGTTAGACTGAACCTTATTTTAGTCGGTGTATTCGATGAAGTCTTTGAGTACAAGTACCGGTCGCCAGGTAAACGTTTACAAATTGAGGTTTTCTTTACCTCTTGCTGATAAGTATTCCTAGGCTAACCTTACTTGTGAGCAACCCGGCATCGCTTGACGGGACGGACGTATTTGACACCAAAATAATCCATTCTAGTTTCCGTGTGGATCGTCTGCGTGTTCCTATTAGATCTAACCATGTCAGCAACCAGTAAGAGACTTCATTCATGCCATTGTCTTCACCGTGTGCTGAATAAACTATTCCTCAGCGATAACATATATATACCGCTCTCGGACAGGTACGATAGCTAACCTATCAAAAACTCGGTCCTTAAACAAATACATCACCTAGGCCAACAAGAACACGATCATGCCCTCAACACAATATGGCAAGTTATATGGGTGGGCATTCTTGGCTACAGCGGTTGGTTTCATAGATTCTTATTGTCTTATTTAGACTTCGGCACTTCCTCCCTTCCTCCTTATGATTGCTGTGATCATTGAGGGGCATATTGTGAGCTTTCCGTACCCAGCCTTGCACGGTTTTTAACCACTATTCTGATAGGGCGATGGGCTAGCTCATCCTGGAGCTATATTTCTATCTGATATGACAGGTATTGTGGATAACACTTAAACTCGTTATCGCTCATCTGTGCTACAGGAAAACTATTTGTTCTGTCTTTAATGATCACACTCGTGGGGTAAGTTTTGTACTGAAGAGGTGCGTTTGCAGGCTAACTGGTTCACTATAGGAGGGGTCATATTCGTCAGAAGCTCGACCAAGTATCCAAACGTGTAGATGTTTCAGACACAAGGGCTCAGAAAACCACTGTGCTTAGTTTGCCCGTGTTCGCAAGTCGGCATGTAAGTCCACTCAGCATATGCACTCATTTATTATTAATACTAAATGATTCTAATAAGACCGATCTCAACGGCTTTGAAATGCAGAGCCATTTCTCAAATGCGCTAGTCTCGACTCTATCGGGCGAGAGCTCCACCAATCCGGACCACGAGAAAGTTTCCGGCAAGACGTAGCTGAGGCTATGGGACCAACTCTTGTATTCTGCCTCGTTAAGCTTTGTGGATACAAGCTCGGCGGAAAAGTATGCGCATAACCCCATTTCAAGGATTCCGTAGCATATACCTTAAGTTTATTTCTGGTTAAGATGTTTTGAAATTGTATTTTGAATAAGCAGAGCTTTTTATTAGCACCTTATGAGTCTTGAAAGGCAAAAGACCGCACAATAGTTTGGTTACCACGAGCCACAGCGCTATGATATCTGAATCGGTTTGCTGCGCTCACGTGATTGCTCGGTCATCCACTCTCATCGACGATTGCCAGCCAGAGTTTTGACGCAATGCCAAAGCGACCGCACTCGCCCGCTCTTGAATCTGTCTTGTCTGTCAAGCATGCCCACACGAACCATATAAATTATCCAAACCAAGCCTTGATTCGAAACTTTGACTCTATCTTGTCTGATGAGACTGTCTTGACAATCTTTGGGTTTCTCGATTCTCATCACCTATGCTTAGTCCAGACGGTAAACAAGTACTGGAGTCGCTTGGCTACAGACAATCATGTAAGTATTCATATCTTGTTTTATGGAAGTCCAGTCTTCTGAACATTTACAGCTCTGGAGGATAATGTTCCTCCGAGAGTTCTCTCAGCAAAGGCTGCGGGGTTCTCGTGGTTTTTTGCAACGTACCAGCCGGGAGATAAAGCCATTGCCAAGCCGATTCAGGCAGGAAGGAGACGAGGACGAAGCGTCGATGCGAGAAGACTTACCCGAGAACTACACCGACTGGCGGTGGATGTATAGGTAATTAGTCAGATCGCCGACCGTTAGAAAGCATTGAACAGCTTTGCATCACCTCATGGCGCTCCAACAGAATATCGAGCAATTGGAGTCGAGGTTAGCCAAATCTATCCTCTCTTATTACCAGCATTAATGTGAGACCAGGTCGTTGTTCTGTGGTCACGCAACGAGTCAACCAAACAGCGGTATCGGGCCCCCTACTACACGCATCTTCTGCCGTGAATTCTAGCCAGCCTGTATGCCGACAAGATGCTACTCTTGGACATCGATTAGCGGAGCATCTCCTTCTTGTGGGCGACTTGACAATCTATGCTTCTCAGAAGCCATCGGCGGCACCGACCGTTTACATCTTTCGTGACTCGATTACTTCGAGCTTGACTATCTCATACCAACCTCAGGCCAACCTACGCGTTTCTGTCACTTCCTTGAGTCTTGATCATAGCTCCGCAAACTTACGTCTTGCTATATTCTACTCGGATGGCACCTGGGGAATCCATAGAGTAGAGCATGATGGCAACACAAGCACGCTTTTGTATAAACAACCCGTTACCATCAACCTACTTAGTCAAACCGTTATACAAGCCGCATATCACCATCCACTGCTCGTCACCCTTACGGCGGCATTTCGCATGTCAATATTCTATCTCCCGCCAGCACCAGCGCCACCAGTTCTGAAATACACACTCTCGTCGTATAGCAATTTCTTCCCATCGGTAATGACGCTTTCAAGATATCGCACACTGGGCCAATACAGAGTTCTACTCGCGCACGCATCGCCGGTGTATCCTGCGCATTGGGCTCCATCAGTAACAGATATGACGCTCTCGACAAATTCGACATCAATGCTATCTCAAACCGAGAGCTCAGATCTTACGACCGTGAGGATTGTGTCCTCGTCGAGCACTAGTAATAGTATCCCACTGGGGTGGATACCTGATGGTACGCCAGAGGGCGTTCCTGAAGAACTGCGACTTCGGTGGGCGCGCAAAGTCTCTCATGTGAGCGGCATTCAAACGGACGGCAAATTTGTCGTATTTGCGAGCGAAGATGGAGGTATTCAGGTTGGTAAATCACTATTATTCTCTCCATCGTTGACTTATCATATACATACAGGTTCATCGATTGCACCGCAACGCTAAACTGTTGTACGAGCAAACACTATTTCCTCCGGCGCACGCTCCGTCTCCACAAGCTCTCAGTGTGGCAGATTCGCGCTGCGTATGCGCCACTCGGGATGGTGGGTTATGGGTCTGGGATCTAGAAACTGGGACGGGTGTTCAGGCAGAGGGCATTCACTCGGACGATGCGACTGACGGCGCGAGCGACAATGGCGACCAAGAGACGGGGAAATCCATCAGTATTGTTCGGATAGCATTTGATGCACATCGGATCGTTGCAGTCGATGCGAGCGGTGCGATCCAGACGTACAGTTTTGATATCTAATTTATATCACCAGACTCTCACCATTATTAAGCCGAGCTAGGCCGGAACATCCACCGGTTGTTCCGGTCTAGTTAGCCCTAGTGTTAGCAACGAGCGCGAGGGACTCGACACTCGGCTGAGCGCGCACTCGAAAAAGAAGAATTTTTTGTGCGGACGAGTGACAGCGAGTGTAGCTTATGTGATCTACGAGCGCGGCGAGCGTGTTTCTTTGTCATTCAAACTAGGTACCAGCCCTCTTCGAGCATGACAGGACACTCGAAGCTCTTGACAGCGAGCAATTTTTGCGAAAAAAAAAAAGAAGGAAAGAAACGAGCGACAAGCGAGCGCACGCTCATGTTCGCTCGTCATCAGCACTACATGTCAGGGGTTGCGCGTCAGGGACCGTGCGCCGCCGCTGTCGCTAAGACAGTCAACATCGCCATCAAGAGCGTTAACGTCAGCGGCAGCGCGCTTGTTTTTGAACACAACTGTACATGGAGTAGACTAAAATGAAGCTGGTATTTATGCGCATACGTTGTCGTTGTAAGCTAAGCGATACAATCATGACTAAATGAGATATATGCGTAACAGTGTTTGAGTATGATACACAAGTCTACTATAAGCTGAAATACGTACCTTGACATACGATGAGCCCGACAGGGTTATAGACTTATCCATAAATACGAACACCCGATAGATAGTCTCTCTGCGATAAGCTTGTCTATTCTTTCCCCTCTCTCTTCCCTTTTTTGTGGTTTCTCTTTCCTATGTTCTTCTGCTGATATCGAAACATGAGGCTATGCCTCGAGACGACAATAAATTCGAGATTTTTTAAAAAAAAAAATACGAACAAAGACAAGAGCAGGCCGAGAGCGCTGTTTGTTTGTGCGCTTGTCGGGTGGCGTATGATGCGGCGCTAGTGCATCCAGCCGTTCAAATCCAGCTCCCTAGATACGTTTAGATACGCACTATACTGCGGAAGGTACTGTTTAAATAAATAGAAATAAACGAGTGAGAAACAGCAGAGAAATATGGAAGACACTGTCCTGGGAGGTGTATGGAGGGCTTGACGTTCGGTACACTGGAATCGACGGCGAATGAGGAGAATCCATGCCCGCAAGAGTGTTTGTAGTACTCGAAACCCCCTCTGTAAGTCGTGCTCACCACGATGCAGCGCTTTTTGCTCGATATGCAAGCTGGGCGGAAATCGGAGCAGCTTTTCGTAATCAACTCGTTCTCTACACTCGAGGGCTTAGCCCATTCCATCAAATATCAAAACCAGCACGTCAGCAAAACCCTCGGTACTTATAAGAACAGGGCTGGCTCGCATGGGCAAGAGTTTTTACGGCGCATTCACGAGCACGTGTTGCACCGATTGCGAGCGCCAGGGAAGTGAGTGGGAGGTCGGACGAGCGCCGTGGTGAGGCTTGCGAGCACCGAGGACACGGATTGTTCAAAAATACCCAGTAGTCCTACTAATATATATTTATAAGCTATATTTAATACACTTTAGACCCGCTAGTAGTGTATACAAAATCTGGTGCAAGCACCTGGTAGACAGCCGGTAGATGTGTGTTTAGTAACTACGGTTGAGTAAAATCCCCTACAATTGTATACTAACAATTTGGGCAGCTGAGCGTATGAAGCGTGTGGTAAATTAGACGTACAAAATTGCTGTGGCCTCGCATTGAATGCGCTCAAACGCAGGGCAAACGTGGAATCAAAGGCAAAGTTAGCATAAGAGCGGATTTTTACAGGTGTGGGCTATCTTACCGCCTGTATATGATGTTCTTAACTATCCTTGTATGTAATTGTCTGCTTTTCAAGCGAATCGGCAACTGGGGATAACTGTGGAGACAAGGTGAGTAGAGCGAAACAAAGGGGGGGGGGGTTCTCTACGTTAGCAAAATAGCCTCGTGCCCACGAGTGCAGCACTCAATGACCAGTTGATTCCGCCGGCGATCTTCGGGCACAAACCGTACGAAGCCGGGTTCTTACTGCATAAAATGTAGATCTTTGTCGCACTTGTCGTCGTGGATCCTCCGACCTCACAAGCGACGAGGAACGCTGCTTGGTGAGTCAGATAGTACCATCGTAACCTCATAGGCCCACGCTGACTTAATGAGCTGTGTTTGACCTTGTAGAATATGGTTTGTTCTACTTTTGGCGGTCCACATATGTAATTAGACTATGATAATTATATCTTGTTTATGTTTTCTTTGGTTGAAATCATCCCCTAAGCCCAGATTCTGATGTTTTATTCACTTTCCCAATCATTGGTTAGATAATTTAGCGGAGATTGTACTGTGATTGTACATATAGTGTGACTTTACGATGCATTTACATTGCATGATAATATTGGTGTGATTCAAAATAAATTCCTGGTGATTACACCATTACAAGCCTCCCGGTGTGACAACACCAACAGCTTTTCCTGAGATAGTAAACAGTTTCTTCTCGAGCCCTAATCAAAGCTGGTTCATTTTGAAAATTTAGTCAGAAGTATAGATATTGGCTTCAAACTTCAGTCTCAGGGGGCGATGAGCTTAGCGAAGCCCAGTTTCCTTTAGCCCAGTGGCAGCCCAGACCTGGGATTTGTGTAAGAGCTTGTACAACTAAGCCAGGCTTGGAAATTTGGTCGGCCTAATTGGCGTCAAAGATTGGTGTAGTGCTGGCTGAAAGAATAAGATCAAGAACTCACATCAAAAGATAGCATATTTTCGAGCTTGCGGTTGATTTGTTTCAGGGTTTGAATCACTTTAACGAATCGAAGGTTGTTAAAGATGATGTCGGCAAACATAGTGGGACCAGAGCGCAGTAAGCGTCTGCGGTTCCGAGTGACGCATGCCGAATCGACAAGACAACCTAGGAACTGTTGGGTTAACGCGCACGCCCGTGCCTATTCGTGAGCAACCTACCTATCAGTGTTTCTTGCTCCAAACGAACCCACAACCCAGGCCCTCCATGAGTGGCATCTGAAACACTTAATATCAAGCATCCTTCATTTTCTCCTGATACGTTCTTGAGCCATTGGATACGATTGACACGTAACTGAGCGCCACGTTTATCAGACCAAATCTCGCATAGATCTGCAGTCGGGCACTCGAAGAAGTCATCGCCGACCTCCATACTTAATCTATAAGCTAGGGTGGACGCGTAATACTGGCAATTCTCCTTTGTAAGTGCTTGTCAGACGAGTGTAGGCAAGAACTGAAAACTACTAACCTGGATAGGGACAGATCCAGTTGAAATATCTCGTAGTACCTGGATGACTTGTGCAAACGGAACCCCGTCTTGGAATGTAATCTGGCTTGCCTCCATCGATTCGTCCGTCACCACAAGGTCTCGGCTCTTGGAGAACCGAGCCATGTCACTTGCTAAAGAAACATTGTGTCAGACACTTGGTTTAAGTTTTCATGAAAACGCAAAACCGCAACTTACTTCCATCTCGCTCGAGCCGAATCCACCAGTTATGAGCATTAGAGAAATCGGAAGATCCAACGATGTGAAGAACGATAAACTCGGTGCCTGAACTATTCGTTTCTATATACCGGTAAAATGCCTGTAGACGTCGATCGTAGTCAGGTAAAGCGGGCAAGATTTCGCAAAGATCCCGAGGGGTGCACAAGCTGGCTCCAAAACCAACATGAAGGCTTAGTTGTTCAAAATAAATCACAGCACAGCGAGCTGGATCGAGCTAAGATAATATCAAAATTATGGAGTCAGTACAAACGAACCGAGGGCGCGCCCGATTGTCAGCGTACCGTGTCCAATGACCCTTGACACTGTTTTAGGACCTTGGAGTGCGTATCAATAACATCTCGGTACTCGATTCCGTTCTCAAATATCAGAGTCGCTCGTAATACTGAGTTTGGAGGTGTTGCAAGGTTTGAACTATAGGTAAAGTCGCCAAGATCTTATGGGCAATTGCTTAATACATACCCAATCGGCTGCAGAGATTGAAAGACGGACCTGCATATGGCTTGGCTCGCACCCAAACTGTCTTCCCATGCACAGCATCAGTCACCTTGAATAAGATCCACTCATCCATGTTTCTGCTTTGTTTAGAGTACCATTGTATTTCTTCCACTTTGCGAGGTAAAATGTGTACGCCGCGCTCATCCTGATAGTCAAAAGCGGTTGAGCCGTTAGGTAAGATGTGAAGTTCTACGTTGTTGGATAGCGAGTTCTTGTCAACTTTGTCTCGAATGACCGCATCTAAATCGACAGAGGGGTAAATCGGCCGGTTCCACGGCAGATGTGCGGCATGACCATCAGGCATGGCCAGCTGGCGTTTTACGCTCTCGAGCCACGGCATTCGAAATGACCCAAAATTATCTTTACTCTCGCCCAACGTGCTTCGAATCTTTTCGGCCAGGGTTTTAGCACTGTGCGTCTCGAGCTGGCCGGTCATCATTTCCTCGCATGTCCTTTCCCACAGCCTGGCCTCAGTCGATAGACTCCGAAGCTCCTCGGCTCTACTGGAAGAAAATTCTTTGAGCACAGCGACTGCCAATTCGGTCGCTTCGTTGATGTCAACCTGAGTACCCTTCTGCGGTCGCAAATATGCCTCGACCTTATCATTGTATTCCTGTCCCTTCATTCGCGCTTGGTTCAGCTTGTCGAGTATATCGGGCAATATCGGGATCCACTGGGCAGGCTCGGCTAGCTGGTTCAGATCTTGCATTTTCAAACGCCCATGAGCAAGTGCCGACACTGCTCGGGCTTTCCACCTGCCCCCTAATATTGCCTTCCGAGTGAGTCCAGCCATAATTCGATGATCTGGCGTCACGTAGACGTGGCACCCGCGCAGAATGAGCTCCCCGACCTGATCCAGTGTCAAGCTACTGTCGTTAATGGCCCGGAGCTCTTTGAAGAATAAAAATCGCATAATAAGCTTGTCTAGCTCCGCAAGCTCGTCAATCTTGAGCTGACGATTCCTCCCAATAGTAGCAAGCTCCTCAGACTCAGTCAGCAGATCTACATCCTCTGAGTTCCTGTGCTGGCGTACTAGCTCCTTGACCTTTTGTTGAACCTGCTCGTCTGACAGCTCATAGAGGATCATTTTGGGTGAATCGGCCCGTGAAAACTCCCTATCAAAACCACCAGAAATACCGCTCGCCTCATGCGTTGGCTCGGGATTGGACAAATGGTTTAATTTTTGTTGCTTTGGAGACGGGGCGAGATCGAGCGAATTGTATATCTTAAGATCTTCTGACTTGATTCTGCTCATCTGAAAAAATTGACTTTGAGGATGAGATATAACTCGCAACAGTTTACTTACGCATACAGCAACGCATGATGCTGTTGGGCGAGTTTGGGGCTCCCATCTCCAGCAGGTTTCAAGCAACGCCCACAGAGAATTGCCTATTTTGCTGTCGGTAGGGATAGTACTTTCGGGACGTTCTGGAGCTCGTCGGTGATGAATAATAGTTGCTATTACAGCAAAGTCCTTTCCAATATTGGCGTATGGTAGTTTCCGCGATATGACCTCCTAAAAGCAGGAATATAACATGAATAGGTATCAATCAAAACTAATACCCATGCATGCCGCAACAAAAACATACCAGTATCAACTATATGGCCGAGTTGACTTAGTTATTACTATAATCTCAGCCGCGAATGATCAAATGCTCGTACCATTCCAAGTGAGTAAACATCTGCCTCGTAGCTGTAGGTGACCTGGCTCATCATCTGCTCTGGAGCCTTGAAACCTCTTTGTCAGACCAGTAAGGTTTTACAAGAAATGATTGGATTTACGGACCGCCCATCGGTGCGAGAACTTTGCCTGAGTTGTGGTGTCGGCAAATGCAAGGGTACTCCTCTCCAGTACTGCATTTCCGAAATCCGCAAGCTGAGCGACGCAGCTACTAGACAGCAAAACATTGCCCTGTATAGCCAGCATGAGCGGGTTTCAAACACAATGAATGACAATATAACAATAGTGGGTGCATACCCCTTTAAGATCACCATGCACCTGTTACAGTCAACACAATCACAAGAATATTATTGTTAGTGGTTGCTATGAAAAGAAACAAAACTCACAATGCCTATTGTGTGAAGATATGATAGTCCATCTGCGATTTGAATACACTGAGTCCCAGGCTGAAATTAGTGCCACGTATTTAATTTTGTGTCGATTGTTATAACGTACCAATTGACAGCGATCAACTGAGTCGTTAGTGCTGTCTAGATAATCGACAGTCCCGTTTTCCATCCAAGGTGACACCATTGCAATTTGCCCTCGAAACTCGGCCAGCCCAAGGAGCCTAACAACATTAGGATGCCGGCATTTTGACCAGATGTAAAGTTCGCGTGCTGCTCGCTAGCAACATCTGGGTTTAGTATCTCAGCAGCAAGCCATGGGTGAAATCATATATACACCTTTAATGACTTTCGATTCTCGTCACTCTCACTCACGTACCAACGAAGACATTTCAAGGCTACTTTGATCCCATCTTGCAAATAGCCGCGATGAACATCCCCAAATCCGCCTCTGGCATAAGCCATTTCATCGCATTTGGCCAAAGCTAGATCGTTTGAAATATTTGGACACTTATGATCAACTAGGCGTTTGACAACATCTTTGATGGGCTACAAAATTGCCAATTAGAGAGGCAGAAAATAAATTGTGTAACGATTATACTAACCATCATGCTACTGATGGGGTCTATGCGATCCAATAGTTAATTATGTACCGCATATAAAGGATGTTTGATGTAGAAGAGACAGAACATGAGTTTAAACCAAGATAAAATGGGGGGGGGGGTTGCCGAAAATTGGGTTGAGCAATAATAAATAATAATCAGTACGGACATCCGAGAGATTGTGGGTCATCCATTCGTGATAAACTTACCAGCCCGTGATAGTTTGGCTGCAAAAAAGATTTAGTCAGCAAATCAGTGTTGTGGCGGTCAGAAAACTCACTCCCAGCTGAGCCAGAGCCAATTGCCACGCCATCCATTCGCTGCTGAGGTAGTATGGTAATGTCATAAGATGTAATACGCTCATCGATTTGACCAAATGCGTCTCGGATGTCCTCATCTGGGCGGCTCGTAACGATGAGCTTCAACCAAGGTACCAGGTGGCACACGCTTCGAAGATAGATCAGAAGCAAGGCTCGGTTTTCGTCATTCTCTATTTCATCAAGTGCATCAAGTACTATAACCAGTTTTTTGGGCATCTTGTGGCTTTCAATCGCTTTCAAAGGATCTGCAAGAAGCAACATATAGCGCTGGCGTATATGAGCTGCGCATATCTGCGAATTCTCCTGAATCGCTTTGGCCACGGCCTGTTTGTATTTCCCGTTTCCCATAGCTAGCCCGTATATCACAGTATTCAGTAGACGCCGTGCATCGCACAACTCGGGGTCATCTCGTTTGCAGAAGAAGCTTGCGGCCAGCATGTTCTGATCTTCCAATTGCTGACAGATAGATGTCGAGATTGAGCTTTTGTCGAGAGCAGCAAACCCATGAACCCAGAGAAGTCGCTGATCAGAGTCGAAGTCCTGAGACCAGGTGACAATATCCTCAATTATGCGCACTGATGCGCCAGCGATGTTGACTGGACGGGGATTAAAGCGCGCATGATCGGCAGGGTCAAGTTCTTTTAAGCTAGCTCGGTCATCTTGCAAATAAACCATCGCCGTGAGCGTTACTCTAATTGTTTACTATCTTGCACTCACAAGCCAACTGTGTCACAACCACATTTTGGGCCGCAATGCTCCTGTCGAACTCTTGCTTGAGAGATCTGAACTTGTCCAGGATGGGTTGCATACGGTCGTACGCTATTGGCTCCGTCCGAAAGTAGAGCATCCGTGCTGTTAACCACATCTTTCTTCAGGTTTTGTGCAATGGCTATCCACCATATCTACTCACCTATCGAAGCCTGTTGCCCGTGGCTCAGGATAAATAGAGAAGCATCCTCAATTAGATCTAGCATAGCTACGATGATGCTATCCAGGTTGGCCTCGAGTCCAATATGTTCTTTCACCTCGATGATTGGCACCATTTACGCCAGCTGCTCGACAAGATTGTTCAGGATTTCGTCTTGTTGATCCTGTTTTTCGAGCCACTGGGTTTTGGTAGGGCTGCAGTCAGTAGCAAGTAGTATAAACAATAGAGTGGAACACGTACCTCCCAGGCCTTGGAACAGACCGAGAATACAACCTTCGCACCACCAGTTGGGTCCAGCTACAATCCAGTTTATAAATTCTCACGATAAGCGGAATCCTAGCACAGTTACCTCAGATAACGCGGATGCAAGAGCAAGAAGGCCCTTAAAAGACGACCCAAGCTGACCCGATGTGCCCAACCTACTATTTCGTACCTCGATCTGCTGTACTCTATCTAGCGCCAAGTTATATGCTTGTTTTACCTGTGTTGAGCATCAGAATTCGGCATCTGTAACCTTAGAAACCAATTGCCTCGTCTTGAATCAAGAGTTTCACATCCAGCTTGAACATCCCGTTATCGCACTCTATAGACAGCAGATCAGGGTCGTGGACAGGATCCTAGGAGTCTTCGTACCCATAGATAGTGGTTCGTCTTCCCTCATCCTCAATCCCGAACATGTCGATGTCCCTACTCGATCCCTGAGCGTATGGACTTCTGTAACACGGAAGTCGACGATCGAGTTATTGCGCAAGTCACTAAATGGTCTCAGGGTTGGGACTCGAACCATCTACAACATGAACATGCTCTCACCAAGGTAGTACGAGATCACTCCAGACTAGCGGCCGACCTGCTCTGATCGATGAGAGTCGGTGTACTGAATTGCCATCTACTAGGACTTCGACATTGATAATACGGCTCGATTGACTGGGTACAAGTTTAATTTCTACATACACAGCAAGCTCATTATATCTTCGATGAATAGCTCATGTATGTGCACATGCCTTGTATATGTCGTCGTATTACTCTAGCGGTTTGATTCGTCTGCTTGGGTGGCATGATGGTTGTGTACAAGGGCAGTGAGCGGCTTGAAGTGGTAATTAGACGCCCAACGTCGATTTCAACACTAGCAAATAAAGCGCACACCTCAGGCAAGGGCATCCAGTTGCGCTAATGAGGTACCGAGCTACTTGCAAAACACGTTCACGGATAGCCCAGCAGCAGCGAAAAGATCCCACAAAGAAGCGCAGAGGGACGTCTGGAAACGGAGTTGGGAGGAGGACGACTTCGGCGGTAGCAACATCCATATGCACATGAATGATAACACATGTTTTGAAACCTCCCCACTGCACAATAAGGCTTGCCGTTACTTGAATAACAGGGCTTACAGGGCACTCTCGTTTCCTTCTCGAGTCTGCAGGCTTTTATCAAACGCCACATAGTTACTATTGTTTCTTCTCTGTTTTCTCGGTTGTGTCTAAATACACGCCCTACTTTCTGTGTTTGTATTTTCTTATCTGTTCATATTAGAAACCCCGAGAATGTGTGAACATGGTGCCCAAAACGAAGAAACATACAGCTCAGTGCTAGACAATTATTGGTACGGTTGATACGCTTTCTTCTCGTTCGGATACATATTCATTGGAGGCGCAGCGCCAGCCGGAAGACCTGAGCTTCCACTCGGAGCCATACCACCATACACCTCTGGCAAAGGAGGCGATCCAGGAGGGGAATACGGCGCATTCGACGAAGCCTGATACACAGTCGAGGCCGGTCGTCCCGGCCCATCAGCATACGGCGGGCTCATATATGCAGGTTGAGCTTGGGGCGGGGGACTCGCCCATCCACTATTATTCGTCGGGGCCGACCATCCACTCGGTTGCGTATTATTGCTCGCCGCATACGGGGCCGCAGCAGGAGATGGCGCATATCCAGACCAAGGTCGAGCGACGTTTCCACCACTCGGACTCTCGGGCTGTTGAGAATGTACGATCGACATCGGGAGGGGACGGGGATGAGTCGAATCATAGCGAGGTTGAGGGATTCCGGCGCCGGTCATGTCATTCTGCTGAGGTTCGGGCAGGCCAGAGTACTGCGAGGCGTTGTACGGGCCCGAGCCAGAACCAGTGTGTTCGGTCGGACCGGGGCTGGCGGGAGACGGTGCACCACCAAAGTACGAAACGCCGAGGTTTTGGTGTTGGTTCATCGGGGTGAGGAAGGGGTCTCCGCTGCCTGGGGTAGGTGGAATTCCGCCGGGATGAGATTCGTTGTATTGTCCAGCTGGAGGAGGGACCTGTGGAGAGGCGGGCTGAGCACCTGTCGAGGGTTGTTCTTGCTTCTTGTTGCGGCGTAATATGAAGATGATGATCACGACTATGGCAATGATTGCGACCACGCCAGCGGCCACTCCACCTGCGATTGCTCCAACGTTAGACTTTGTCGATGAACCACTACATGAATTGTGGTTAGCATACAAGACGCATGTAAGGAATGAAAAACATACATCGTCGCATTGGTTTGAATCGCCTGGGAACTCGTAGGGCGAGTAACCGAACTGCTAGCGCGAAGAGTCGACGAGCCAGGAACTGTTTGAGTTATGACTTGGGTCTGTGTAGTTTGGATCACGACAGTTGAAGGTTCAGGTGCCGGTGGTACATATGTTGTAGTTTCAACGACAGTGGTTGGATCGGGTTGGGGAGCGATGTAGGTAGAGGGGCTCGGGGTCGGGGTTGGGGTCGGGGATGGGATGGTTGGATCTTGACATTTGGCGTTCCCTGCGTTATCGCGATAGCATACATTTCCAGTCGCTAAAATGGCGATATTAGTGACTTGTTGTTATGCACTCTATTCAACTTAATCGACGTACGACAACAGAACTTCTGATCTGAACATAGAAAGTATCCTGCGTCACAGGTGGGAGCCGTGCACGTCTGACCAATGGGGCAGCAGCCCAACTTCCCATTGACAATCACGCAGTTGTTGCTGATAGAATCGGGTTTCAGCTGCTGATGTGGAAGTAGAAAATAAAGCCGTCACTTACCCGCCTGCGCAACATTGCCCGCCCTTGCAGCATTGTTCGCTCTTTCCACAACAGCCCTGATCAAACAAGGGTCGATCAGCAGCGAAAACAATGTGCGCCGAGACTGGTGGTTGCTTGCCTTATCGTCGCATCCATTCTGAGTGCGTAGACAACACCCTCCGCCATAGCACCATTTACCAGATCCACAACACCCTCCAGCGTCGCAGCAATCACCGCCAACCTGGCAACAACCGGCGCGGTTTGGACAGTTGCCGTACCCAGTTGCGCACGTCGATTGCCGTTCGAGCACGCGTTTCAGCTCAGTGAACCCACTTTGACCTGATCCAAAATCGAATATCTGGCGTTCATGCAAGGATGACCCCACGCGTGGAGTCATAAGCGTAAGGTTGGAAGGAATAATGACCATCTTGGGCAGTGAATGGCCTGGCAGTAAATCCACAGCCAAAACCAAGGGCAGGGAGACCAAGAGCGACGCTAACATGCTAGGCTTCATCGCGGGCTTGGGAACCAAGAGGTGGAGAAAAAGATGAGTCTAGGGAGCGAAAAATATCCTTTTATTGCCCAACTGATAGACGCCCGACCCGTGTGCCAAGCAACCATTGACAGCTCGGTACCTGAAGGGCTGTGTCACGAGCATGACCCACCATCAGCAAATCCCATATTCGGAAGCCCGAATCCCGCGGCCTGTGGTGTATGGCCGAGGCTTGGTACCAACAAATGAGTATATTAATACACCAATTACATACCAGACCCTCAGATACGACCCGACATCCATAGCGCAAAAAGTACACCACCTATTCCAAACACCAAAAACACGGCGACAATGTACTTTCCATAACAGATGCACTCCGATACGAGGCACTCTCTGCTGATCTTCGGAAGTCCAGACTTGGAGGTCGGCGGCATCGAGGCCATCCAATGTGGGGCTGGAGCTTCATCTAGCTCTTCATCTCGGGGTGTCTCGCTCTGGGCTCGGTCCTTTGAGGCGCTACCTGTGGGGAATCGGATTAGCTGTGGGCCAAGGCGATGAGCCGAGTGGACGTGTTGTGGCAAAAGTGGTGCCTGTTCCATACGGTCAACAATCGAATCTATCGAATCTATACAATTCACATCTGTCAACGGCCGCGTTCCAAGAACAAAAGAGTGGAACATGCTTACTGCTAAGTTCAACCGCGTATGTGGTGGTAGCGCGCTGCAGAACAGAAGGTCTGACGTCAGTACATGAAGCGTCGATCGACCTTTCTGATCGAGACCAGCACAGTAAGCATTCTAAATGCAGCGAATGTAGCACTTGGAGAACTGCCAAGAAAAGGTGTAGCACCCTACCGTATCCCACAAAATTAGACATTCACCGGATTGCATGTCTGAAACAACACAGGCAAATCATAGGCTCGGCTGGCGATGGATATATAGAAACGGATTTCATGGTGAAAACGACTGTCTTATTGAAGTACAAATACGTACAGACAGTACACAAAAAACACCATCGGTCAAGTATAGTACAAGCGGTTTGAAACACATTCACAATACAGTATATATCGGGAGAACAAGAATAAGAAAAGGATCACGAGTTAGCGAAATAGAGTAGGAGAAAATAAAAGATAACAATCCAAACGAATACCGAGTTCAAGACATATCCACCAGGCCACAACCAGGTCGAGAGAAAGGGCGTAGTGAAGAACGAGTGCGATTCAGCGAAGGGACTGGACGGACGAGCGAAATATGTCGGTATATGCGACCCAACAGCAGACGGGCGTCGATCGACGATCCATGGAGTGTGCGACAGAAGACGAGTGATATGATGCGATACACATTTCATGCTCTCCGGTCTAGAGCTGGCCAGACTCTAGACCAGACATCGACCTCGAGTGGGCCAGACTCGAGGTCGCTGCCTCGCACTTTGTGTTGCGTGT
>JAYRCO010000579.1:0-21490 GCA_037042815.1 Ceratobasidium papillatum
ATGCCCCAGTCATCGAGTACTCAGGGGTTTACCCCTCTTGATCAAGCCTCAAGCTGAAACTGACGCATAGAAGAACACATGTACATAGAAATGTTCGCCTCAGCGAGACGAGCACGAACAGGTATTTACATTTTTGATAGCATGTATTGTTCTCTATAATTCGCGGAAACAGCGTTTGGCGCTTTTTCAAAAAAAAACTTGATCGGCTCGGACCTATGAAAACCGCAATAATGAAGAGGGTGGCAGGTGGGAAGAAAAAGGAAGACGACAAGAAGATCTACCAGGTGTGGGGGTCTGGACACGCTGAGGGTTGGGTCTTGAGGCACCATGGCCCCTCGGTACACAGCCCAGATGCCCATTCTTCATAAAAAAACAGATGCATAATTTAAACTTGTATAGAAATAAGTCGTACAAAAAGGATGCAAGCGTTACAGTGTTAAGGATGGGGCCTAGGAGCGCCGCGATGTCCCCTTTTTATACTCCTTGGGTATCTTGCTCGGATTCACACATGCGCAGCAGCGCATATACTGCGTACTCACACTTGATTCGATTATTCCATGAAATTCCAGACTTTTCCATACTATTCTACTAAATACGTGAAATTTCTACACTTTTGTACAGTGAGTGATAGACAACTGTTTCTGAAACTGAAATCATCGCGCACATTGCCACTAAATGTAATCTCCTTGCTTAGAGTCCATCACATAATTGCTCCATTACTGGATTCAAGCTCGTAGTGTGACATCGGATCAGGCCTTGGTCACGCTCACTACTTCCTGCTGGGACTGATTCTTCCGTCTAACAACAACCGCTCCACCGCCCGCATGCTATCACACGTAGTTATAATTTTGAATAAAAACAGTGTGGTCCCATATGTTTTATATATATCGTGGCACAAAGAGTTGATCATGGAGAGGGAGAAGTATAACTAGCTTAAATTCCCAAGAAAATTCTCGGTCCTATCAATCGACCATTTTGTGCATCCCAAATTCTCACAGAGCCATCTTCGGATCCGGAGCAGATAGACTGGCCATCTGGTGCAAAGCTCACTGACCATACAGCGCCCGTATGACCCCAAAGAGGCCCTTTAAGTAAGTGGCCACTAACAGCGCTCCAAATTCGGATAGTACCGTCTTTAGACCCAGAAGCGATACAAGTACCGTTAGGCGAGTATTTGACAGACAAAACATCTTCTTTATGCCCCCGAAGGGGTTTTCCGATTGGATCGCCGCCCAAGGCATCCCATATTCGCACAAATCCATCCCAGATCCGGAGGAGATATGGTTGCCATCTGGTGAGAAGCACACGGACCATACAGTTTCTACACTTCCCCCTTGCAGCTTCCTACATATTGTACCGTTGGACGCATCCCATATATAAATGGTCCCGTCTGTAGCCCCAGAGACAATACGATTGCCCCTGGGCGAATAATCAACTGACATAACTGCTCCAGATTGGCCTTCCAGCGGTGTCCCAATTAGCTTACCACTGAAAGCATCCCAGATGCGAACAGTTCCATCTCTGGATCCAGAGATAATTCGAGTGCCATCAGGGGAGTAACTGATAGACAGCACATCTTCTTTGTGGCCCTTGAGTGGTTGGTTAACTGGCCGGCCGCTAAGTGCATCCCAGATCTGAACAGTCCCATCAGCGGACCCAGAAGCGAATCGGTTGTCATCCGGTGCATAGCAAACTGACCATACAGACGACTTGTGACCGTCCATCGGCGAGTCTATTATTCGGCGAGTATGCATATCCCATCTATAGATGGCGCCATCCGCATCACCTGAGACCCCCTTAAAACCATCTGGCGAGATGGACAAAGCATGAATAGGTGGATCAATAGCATAGGTTACAAGCGACATTGTGAGTTGGTTCTCTGCCCTTTGACTCAAGGCTGTAGGCATCGTCTTTTGAAGAAGCTCATGATACAGAGTCGATATTGGTCGCTGCGTAGGCCAGCGAGGTAGTGTCGATATGTATACGTAAACTGTTCCTCCTGAAAGCAGGCTTGAGCAAAATGTGCTCGTGAAATCATAAGCATCGATGGCTACCTCTCGCATTTTAGTAAGCGGCG
The DNA here is from genome assembly GCA_037042815.1 of Ceratobasidium papillatum. NCBI lineage: Eukaryota > Fungi > Basidiomycota > Agaricomycetes > Cantharellales > Ceratobasidiaceae > Ceratobasidium > Ceratobasidium papillatum. Next base: position 2,078 of record JAYRCO010000579.1, read on the forward strand.
TCTGGTCATACTTTGAGGCCTGGGTACTCGTAAGAAAGTCCGCTTATGGTCTCACAATAATATTTTTACATACCATAACCCAGGTTGCTATACGATTCAACTGGTCGATTCCGCTGGCGCGCAAGTAACCCGTGAAATTCAAAATCTCTATCCATAGAAGCAATCGCGTAGCGAAGAAGGCATGTACGCTCTCAACCAGATGATCCGTTTTTTCTGCCAGCTCAACATGAGCACTCCAGTATCGACAAGCATATATCAAGCTGCCAGGGATACGCTCTTCGATTAATTCATCCAGATTATCGATATCCCAGTCAAATACGGCATTCAGAGCTAAGTTGCAGATATTGAAAGGCGGATTTGGGATGCTAATCAACTCAAAACATCTTTCAGCCATTGTTAGGTTATATTCCGCCATGTCACAGTGGAAGACATGAGAGCGGCTGGAATCGAACAGGAAATCAGAGAATGATTTATGCAGTGACGTGATTCCCTCGCCAATGCTCTGGACGTTCAGCACTGAGCGTAGCGGGGTCAACGCAGCATATATAGAGCCTTCTTCGTCAACGTCAAGGATCTCTGCTATGGTATGCGCGGTCAATGGCTCCTTGGCGCATATAACGGTGTGAAGTACCCTCATTATGTCCCGCTGCTCTGACGTGTCTAGGCGGGGATCGTTGATTGCTTGAGCTAAGATCAAGGTGTATAGCTCGTTAATTCCTGCTTCACTGCTGTTTGATATAGCATAGGCGCCCAAGACTTGCTTCAATCGGCTAGAACATCTTGCAAAATTGAATTCCCCTATGTACCGAACAACGGTAGCAGCATAGATGAACAGGACGCCCGAGCGTTGAATCAAGATCTCCATGTTCTCTGCGGATATGTTTGCTCGCTTCAAGCCAACCCTGAGGTACCGCTCGATATCTGCATGAACGATAGATTGATCAAGATCATGAAGGTGAAGCTCAAATCTCTCTCGTTCGCCCTCCCTAAGAAGCATTTGCTCTCGTATTGCTGGCTCGGGTCGACTAGTGAGGAAGAATTTGATGGGAAGTTCATGCATGTAGTGGAACAGCAAGCCTAGAATTTCTTCCACATCAGAAGGTCTAGTGCATTCGTCCAGTGCTTCGATCACGATTATAAGATCATTTGGGATTGAGGGTAGGACCTCGCGCAGGGGTGTCAGCAGCAGTAATCTGAACTGTTCTTCAATCCTGCGAGTGTGTACGTCGGGATGTTGCTCCAGAACTTGCGACAATGCATATCGAAAGGGGTACAAGTAATTTGCCACTTGGTAGGCAAGGGTTGGCAAAATCATTTGCACATTGCGGCAAGTAGGTAGCAGGCGCGAGCAGAAGAAATTGCCTGCTAGCCTGTGCTCGCCTTCCAGTTGTTTACACATTGTGTATGATAATGTGGTCTTTCCAGTACCGGCCATCCCATTCAGCCAGTAGATCCTCTCGGCAGTTTCATCTTCACGCCAGACTTTAAAGCGCTCTAGTGCTTCAAGCCGAGTGTTGGGCGTGCACTGATCACGATATATCGCCTTTGACTCCTGAGAGCTGTACCAAGCAGCATGAGATGGACATAATTTGTCGAGTCGATAACGCTAAACATTGACCGGTCTATCTCACTACGGCTGTATTTGAGAGTGCAGGTCACTTACCGTAGCTTGCTCGTCCACCAACATCCAGATACTAACATTAGCGTTTAACTAAGCAATATTCAGTGTTCATTTAAGAGCGACTTGTACTGGACGTACCGACAATCTGCCGAGCAAGTTTTGTATCCGATGGTAGCATTGCACTAATTGGTCAACGTCGAACAGTGCCTTGTTATATGTCGTAGACTTCATTTGCTGCTCCTGCAGACGGACGAATTGAATTTCTCGATCAAGACCCCTATACTCTCAGACAAGTATGCTAGCAAATGAAACAATATGAATCACCTTGCAAGATTCAAAATACTCGCCCGCATGCCGGGTGGGATATAGTCACCAAACCGACCTGCGAGATCATGAAAAAGCCCATTCAACCCCACCTGAAGACTTTGATATTCCTTGTGGGTTTTGGCTAGGGCCTAGTGTGTTTGAATATGTGTGAGATGTTGCTATAAATACACAGATGTACTTGTATCAATACCTCAAATGCATGAACGCAATCCGCAAGCATATCGATCGCCGATTTGAGGGGCCCAAATAGTTCCCCGCTGGTCCTTAACACCCGGGCAAAGGTTTTTAACCCATCCCAGGCTGTTTGATCTGGGTGGCTCTCCGCACCGTGATGGGTATACGACAGAGAACCGAGGGCCAACGCATCGGGCACTTGAACACTAGGTAATACACAGGCTTCGTCTAAGCCCAGGAGCATAGTAGAAGAAGCAGCGGGATCTGGGTCGTTTGCTTGATCACCAATAGTGGAAGCCGAGGGACCTGGAGCAAGAGGACGTGACGGGAGGATGAATTTTTTCTTCAAACGATCTCTAAGTCTATTCATTTCTCCACAGGCCGGACAGGAGAGATAGAAGCGATGAAAGTGGCACGAGCGGAGATCGTGGTTGAGTTTGATCCTGCGCAGCCAGAAGCAGTTGGAGATCGACAAGCGCCCGGCGGAGCCAGCCTTACTACATTATTTCAAATTCAGACGTCGAAGTCTCGAACAAGATGAAGTATGGTTAACAAACAGCGCATATATCTAAATAACGAGACAGAAATCGCGTACACCCTTATCCAAATGACTTGAGAAAATAAACATGATCTAGAACGAAGTCATATCAGTAAAGGAACACATACATGAGCATCGGGGAAAAGGCGCAAAAGTCAACCTCATGGAATGTGCCGTTAGAGGAAGTCATCAATTGTAAGGCATTGCAATCCTGCTAATTTTATAATGATTTGCCAGCCGTTCTCGGCGCGTTAAAATGTGCAATAAGCACCTAGTGAGTTTCCGATACATTTCATAAGGTTGCACTTTCCGCGCCCTTTCTCCGATGCTCATGTATGTGTTCCTTTGCTCATATGGTTTAGTTCTAGATCACATTTATCTCCGAATGTGTTGGACAAGCGTGTGCGCTATTTCTGCCTCATCCCACAGCTGGATTTTCATCCTGTATGCGTCTCTCGTTACTTAGATGTACGATGTTTACTAACACTGCTTTTTTCTTCCGAAGCTTCAGGTTAACAACGATCAAGGAGAACTGGATGACTTGTCGTAACGGCTAAACTAAGCTGCCATTCCAAAGATGGGGCGGTTGCATTGTAGAGTAATCGGTTACTAGTAAATAATGATGAAATTAGTACTTTGCCAACACACCTGACAAATCGAGTAACATGCTCTACTAACGATTCTCACTGGATTTAAGTTATTCGCTCACTATATGGGTCTACACGTAATATTGACACGAACTAACAACCTCCTCTTTGGACATAACCGTCCAATTAAATGGGTGATTATGACGTCGCGCCATTAAATTCGTATTCAAAAAATAAAATAACGTCACGCCACTAATTCTCACGCTCTGTGTGATTCTAAACTTTGTGCAAACCACCACGACCACGTAACCAATAAACATCTCACACAACAATGGCATCTTCTACACGTATGGTTGTCTCTCATCCCAAACTCCGCGTATGCTCTGGTAACTTCTTTGAACCATACTCGTCGTATATCTTGGTCGATTCGGTGAGAACTCTGCTGAGCGCCGGGTCTGAAACGGACTATTTGGAAGTGTTTGACGCTGAGTTCGTGCTTTAAAGTGTCATTCAGCCTATACTTCATGTCTTAGCAATAGATCTCGCTTGGTAGGGTACCAGAAGGGATCAAGAAACTTTCGTCCACTGACACCAGAACGTACAAGGAACGGGTAGACATACTAACCTTTATCCAAGTCCCATCCAGTTCATCTACCCCCAATGCATCTTAGCGTCCTAACTTAACTTCAACCGGTGGCATGATGATTGGATTCGCAGGCTCTGGGGTGTCCAAGAGTTGGAAGGATGCATGCACGAAGTGAGCAAAACAGGAGAAAGTGGTAGACGCTACAGGACAGGAGCAAGAAGGTGTGATAGTGGAATGGAGTGAGTCAGATCATGATGGACGGGTCGCTTGGGGCGTGTATAAGAAGGCGCCAGAGTGGGCATTCTGTTAGATGAGTCCACGTTGTACAGTCTACACCATGCATCGCCCTCCGATGGGGAATAAACGAAGCTGGCATGCAGAGCACCGGCAAAAAACACATTCCGTTAGCCATAGGATCGCGTAGCTCAGCTTTAGCCTCATGGAATGGGGGAAGTTTATTGTGAAAAAGTAAAACGTCAAAATAATCTAATACCTATGAAACCTGACCAGAGAGAAAAAAGTGGTATAGAAACACAGGAAATCAATACCTCGCATTATCTAGAGTCTTGACGCCGATTCTAAAATCAACTGACGATGAATCTCTGACCGGCACTCAAACGCGCAGTCAAATGGTTTTGGAGAGCTGATAAAGGCATATCGGGTCAGTTGCTTGAACGTTATGACTAGAGTTGCGAAAGGTGTAGTGGGTAAGGGGGGAAAGAAACACACACTCACAATATGGCGGAGTTGACTCCATTCTCAATCTTTGGTGTTATATCATTTCCATCAACATCCTTGGCTTTGAAGAACCGGAAAGCTGTGATCATCGAAGAAACGGCAATAAACATGGACGCTTCAGCGTAGTGTGTTCCCGGGCATTTCCTAATATTCAAGCCAGCGAAACACTTAGTGTGATGCTTCACAAACCATAAGTCGGGTTAACATACCTTCGCCCCCATCCAAAACTAGGTAGAATAGGTACCTTAGAATCAAGGTATCGGTCGGGATCAAAGGTTTCGGGATTGGGGTATGCTGTCTCGTTGCGGCTCATAGCCCTATACATGACGTACGAATGAGAAAACATAGCATATATGCACAACGGAACTTCGCACCACACGTTTCCAATTCTGTAGGTAGTACGTTGGTTAGTCTCGATCCTTGGCGGCAGATAGGGAAGCGTACATCATGGTCCCTTTTGGTATCCGATAACCCATATATTCATCGTCTTTGACGGACAGATGTGGAACACCTAAATAATAGACCAATCACGATAAGCTTATAAGCGCATACAAACCATACAGAGATACACAGACCAATCGGAATCACAGGCTGCCATCTTAAAACCTCTGAAATGAGGCGATTTATGTATGGTAGTTGGTTACGATCCAAAATAGTAGGAAGTCGCTCCAGCCCAATCACCGAGTCGATCTCGGCTTGTGCTTTTGCCTGAACGTCAGGGAATAGCACCATTGCAGCTACAAAAGACATCAGGGCGCTAGCGGTCTGGAGAAGAGATCATTGAGCAGGCTTTACGATGAAAACATAGGTGGACTGACTGTATCTGTGCCCCCTATAAGAAATAAACTATCAGTCCCCTAGAGAAATGTCGAAGGTGAAGCAACGTACCAGCGTACAGTGTTATACCTAGCTCTTTGAGACGGTAGTCTTTTTCAGATTCGTGCAAGTCTGTGGTTAGTTTGCTATCCAACAAGGAGTGTATCATTGAGGGCTTTGCGATTCCTTCGGCCTAACAGAAATGTTAGAGCTTGGAATCAATGCACAAATTTAGACTCACAATTTGAGTTTTCGTCCATTGGTAAGCAGTATCGACGATCCAGTCCTTTTGTTCACGCCACTTTCGAGCAGTTTGTTTCCATCGATTGAAGGGAACCCAGACCGGAACCCGAGTGAGCGCGGGGAAAAAGTTGACTAAGAAGTCTGCGTAGCTTAATAGGTCAGTACCATTAACTGAGGGCCAGGTAAAGACCCACTGCCAGGCATCTGGGCCTTGCAGATGTTGATAACTGCTTCTTGAGCCCCGAGAACAAATGCATCGTTGTCAGATTCCACCTTGTATCCATAAACCGTTTGAAACACTGTTGCCGCCATCGTTCTAGTGTTCCTGCGTCAGCTAACCCACGGCTTGAATTCAAAAATAATGTACCTGAAGAAATGCTGATGGAGTATCCTAGATGACTGCGCAGTTTTTGGAACATCTAAAAGCCGAACCAATAGCTGGCGTGCTTGCTTTTCCTGAGACTGGTGGAAGCAGACGCTTGATTTGGCGTTGAGCCAATTATTCATCATGCGGCGATACATGCGCCAGGTATCATTATAACCAATAAAGGTGATAAACCCAGGCCAGTTCATGCTGTTTTGATTTCGCTTTAGAGCCTCGATGGGCGAGATATGAAAATGCATACCCTTCGCGGTCCCCGACCATCGGGAGACAGACACGGTCGGAATAGACTGCTGACCGCTTGTCCATCAAGTCTGACGCCGCCTCAGCGGAATTCAAAACAATCACGTTTGTCCCGAATATATTCAGGGAGAAAATGTCACCTATGAAAGTATTTGGTATTCGTTCAATAGCCTTAGTTGTGATCCATCCCATGCACTCACTTCCGAGCTTTTTTCCAAGCTTTGAATACGAAAGATGCTCGAATCCACTTGGAACTGAAAACAAATTTCCAACCCAAGGGAGCGCTGGTGGGCTGGGAGGTAGTGGTAACTCTTTAACATTGGCGGACTTGGACGAGCCAAACAATCGAAACAAGAAGACACTGGCGGACGTCGCTATAGTGTAAAGTAAAACTGAGAGAGAAAAGCTCATTTTATCCAGAGCCCGTGAAATAGATGAAGAGATTAGAGTCCGGGAAGATGGGGGGGGGGGGCGGGCGGGCGAATGTATTACTACTGTCGTGGTTGTCTAGTGACCGCTAAATAGCTTTCTGGTGGTAACATCGCTATCGAGGTGCTGAACGGACACACCCAATGTTCTCTATCGGGCAAGAAAAAGATAGAATCATCTGCATCGGACAGTGTATGTCTCAGGTTAAATTAGAAGAGACTGAGGATCAGACTCAGCCGAGTTAATGTGGGTGGTTGCAAAACACGGGCATTTGTCGAAAACGAGTCACGTGAGCGTCATGATCTCAACGTCCTGCTCAAGCCGGCCGGGACCAACGAAACATTATTCAACGTACTCGATAACGAAATTCGACTATTTTTGTGACTTTTGTGTTGCTCCTTGACATTTGTTAGAACTGAAGTTGAAACTGAAGCTAGTTACAAAATACTATCCATGTATCTCACGCTTCGGTAGCCATCGACGATCACCGACTCTAAGAACCCAATCAGCTGTCAGAGCTGGTGATGTAGCTTTCCCAAGCCACATGGATGATAATCGGGATAAATTACTATATGATGATGCAAAGACTTTTCTCATAGTCCCCAAAAGAAATTAGACTCAAAGCACGATTCCACCACACTAATTTGGCCAAAGTCGCTTGCTGACGTCTTTCCATAGTTCCCCGGGGTTATTGACACTAAATGAATGTTATGTTAACTTCGGCATATAAGAAAACTAACATGAAAATGACGTACGTGCTCGGTAATAGTGGAAACGCTGAATGACACGCATATAATCAGTGTGCAGTTCCACACGAATTGACCGGTCATCACTCACTAAATTGCGCAGGATGCGTCTTAAACTCCTCAAACGCGTTGGGATCCAAGATCGACCAGCCGAGTTTCCAGGTAATACCTAATAAAGGCACATCAGACTCTCACTCCACTCCTTCGCTCGGTATAGTCATCGGCTTACCTTGATAACTATTCGTGAGGAAATCTGGGGGCGCGAGTGGGTCGTTCTTCAGTCCGGCCGTTTTGACTTCGCTGTCCATCGTCACCAAGTTCAGAGATTGCCCACCCACAACACCACAATATTGTTGAGTCGCGCCAGGCCGGCCGCCAACAACGACAGTTTTGACATTGTATTTTGTGGCCATCGTTATGCTGAACAAGCTGCAAGACGAAGCGCATCGTCCGTTGGTCATGATTGCAATATTTTCGAACTCGAATGGCTTGGTCGAAGGTGGAGTAAGATCAAAAGGAAGACATGTATCCCCAATCCTGACGTCAAGGGTCAGCAAGAGTAAGCCAGAATATGATGCCGGAACGTACTTTTGGGAGAACTTGTCTGATACACCGTTGACCTGAACGCCGATAGCCGGATCCAACCAGTTGAAATTTGCGGCGAATTGTTTCCCATCTGTACCTTTCCAGTTGAGTGCTATTTACGGTGTAAACAAGGTTGACTTTGATTGTGCCGCAAGTTATGAGCAAACTCACGATTGTAAAATAACGCTCCATCTGGGTCAACGCCAGTATTGTTCGCCACGATTTTAGCCACAATTTTCTGCGGCAAATCTTGCGCACGAACGCTTCCGTCCAGCCCAGGCTGAGTGTTAATCCCAGACTGAGGTCCGGCGAGCTACACGGTCGAGTTGAGTCAAGTACAAATGACCACGAGCTGAGATAATACGTACAACTCGATGCAACCACGCAGCAAGACAAATAATCACTCCACCATTGTTGGTCTGTAATCAGAGTTAATGTGACAGATCAATCAAGTGAGCCGAGGTAACCCACGAGATCAATCAGGAGTTTAGTCGCCCCCTTTGATTTGACTTTGTTGACGCCATTCAGAACTCCCTGTTGGAGCGCTGCCGACCAAATCAGTTGACAGTTTCGATATACCCGGTAGGTACATACCTCTAAAACTACCCGAGAATGAAGATAATTGAAGCACTGCCGTCTTCCCATCATCGAGCATATACCACTGCATCGCATCTACCCCGCTCACACTCGGAGGTGGAGTCAACCTCGACGGTAGCTCAACATCACTCTGCGGACCGTCATTGACTAAACTGGAAACACCCAACCGCTTCCCTCCTTCTGCCTGAGGTTTGATAGGATCAGACTGGAATCGCGCCGGTTTACTATACGGGTCCTCTGCTGCAAGCGATTGACTTCCAATGTCGATTTTCGAAGAGAGCGTGGAGGAGGATAAGGAATTAGGCGACCCGTTTGTCGAACGGGTAGGAAGACAATTGGTCGTCCAGAACGATTTAGCGTCCGTAAAGGCATTGGTATCATAGCTGAGCGTCGAGAGGTATGGGACTGCATATGTTTCTTGAGTGGTTGTTCCGTTTCGGATGAGGGTGAGCGCAATGGTATCGTTCTGGGGAGGCCATGAGAGTTGGGCAAAGTCTCCCATGCGATAAGAGTATCCTTGGTATGAAGAGAAGAATCCGTTCTGGCGGGTAGTACGAGCTTGGAAGCTTCCAGAGTGAGCAGCGAGGTTATCAATATACGTCCATGGGTCTTGGCTGTTGATAGAGACGATACGAGCGCCATTGAACTGCAAGTCTGGGTTAAGTAATCGTCTTATTGGATAGGAGTATGGACATACCTCGGTGAGATTGCGTCCGAGGGCGGATTGCCAACGCTTGATGGCATCAGCCTTGAACGCCGAGGTAGAGATTTCGGAGGCTTCGGGGACGATGTAGATATTCTGGACGTCAAGCGCGTTTGGGCTGGCAAGAACGGCGATGGGGAAGGGCAGATATGTAATGTAAATCGAATCATCTGGCACAGCAATTGGTTAAAATCATAATGGGACCAATCCGAACTAGCCCACTTACAACAATAGTTAAGATACCCGGCATGGCCGTCCCCAAGTCGCTTGACCTGTCTCGAAACACTGAACAGCCACCATGGTATTAGCAATACTCCAGCTATACCATAATTCCGCTTACTCTTGGTGTACTTCGACTGGGTATATTGTATCAGTACAACGACGTATACGACTTGATATGCTCATAGAAACTCACAGTCATTATTGTACGTAGTACCCTTGATACGATTCATCTCTCCAATCAAATCTACCGTATCGTCCGTATACGGATCAGGCATATCGAGATGGAAAGAAGTTGAGGTGTGGAATTGGGCAAACGTCTTGCTGACTACATCAGCCACCTGAAAAGAAAAGTTACAAAACGAATAAGGAAAGTTTAAGGTAATGGATGCATACGTTATTTCGTAGGGTAGCATTAAACGGAAAATAAGACAAGCATGCGTTGACCTCGGATGGCTTCACCCAAGCCTTGCCAGCGATCTTCGCACACGGGTCTTGCGCCCGGGGTACGAGGGCCAGGGCCGTAGCAGGCAGACCAAAGAGAATTAGAGAACGCATGCCAAAAACGGTTCGAATATCCAAAACTGACAACGCAGGCAAGAGTCTTATAGCACGAGTTGGCCGCCAAGCAATAACGTGATTATGTGCGGGAGAAGCCACTAAACCCATGGATTCAAGGCTGGTTTTTGACACGGGTGCACTGCATGGTCACTGGATCGTGTTGAGGCCGTGTGTAGTACAATGCATGGATTGGCGAAGGCTGAATGATTGTGGCAGTTCCACGGGTAACTTACTGCAATTAGAATACAAGGCAGAGATTTATACCGTGAAACCACGCCTCCATGTGTACGACAACGTTTTGAGAACCATTAGATCAAGTGCGGATGCTGTCGGAAGGCAGATCATGTCGGAAGGTCAACAAAAGAGTCGTGGTTGAGTCGAGCACCGCTCTAATGGTGAAACCCTTAGAATTATGACATAATCGAGTCAGGGACATACTCCGCTTTTGGTGAATCGTCCCTTAAGCATCGAATGATGTCACGGTCTAAACATAATCTCAGCGGATGATCAATCGTGGGTCTCTGGCGCGTACACGATGGTATGTAATCACTTCGGGCATCGGCCGGAGTTGATCTCCCCCACCGACAGTGCTGACGTGTTCATACTATCGACTACAGTCATGGGACCGCTACTCGCGCGGTGGTGCTTGGGGGTCAAGACGCGTCGTTCGCCGATCACCGAACACGATCTCCGTTTATAAAAGGACTGGAGGCTGTCAAGTTAAAAATAAAACATTTCCACCAACACATACGTTCAACAACATTATGAGTTCTTCTGCTACACTCCTCAACGGCAAGAAAGTCGTTATTCTCGGAGGCTCTTCTGGTGCGTTCGGGCTTTAATGCTCCTGCATGTAGATTTCTAATTTCTAATTTTTATGACACAGGCATCGGCAAAGGTGTTGCGATAGCGTCACTCGAGAACGGCGCTTCCGTCGCCATCGCTTCCTCGAATCAAACAAAAGTCGACGCGGCGGTCGATGCGCTCAAGAAACACGTCGGTGGCCAGTCCGGCGTGACGGTCTCCGGCCAGGCGGTCGACATTAAGGACTTCGCTGCGCTTACCAGCTTCTTGACCAAGGAGGGACCATTTGATCACCTTGTGAGTCTCGTTTTCAGCTTGAATGGTTCAAAGATACGACTATAATTATCACCAGGTTATCACAGCCGGAGAATCCCCTGCGTCTTTGGCTGGTGCGATCAAGGGAGATGTCGACATTCGTGACCAATTGAAAAGTTCTATGGAGTGAGTTGAGAGTATCAATTAAATAATACGTAAATTAATCCCTTTGCTTTAGCTTACGGTACTGGTCTGTGATGAACGCAGGTATGAAAACCTGAAGCTCCATCATTGATTTGGTCATGACATTATTTTAGCGAACCATGTACACTCGCACAAACTACTCCGTCCAGGAGGCTCGCTCATCATGACCATTGGCATACTTCAAGCTCGTCCAATTCCTGGCTTCGGATTCCTTCTCGGAGCAGCGGGAGCAATTGAAACCGCAACGCGCAGTCTTGCGATTGATCTTAAACCTATTCGGTAGGTTTATTCACGCATACATGCACCAATCCTATATCTGATCATTGATCTCTACAGTGTCAACACGATGTAAGCTTATCAAAAGCTAAACTTGAACCGTGTACTAAAATCTGTTATAGTTCTCCTGGACTAGTTGATACCGAGATGGTCCAGCAACTTCCGGAGCAAATGCGTGACCAGATGTTCAAAGCTCATACTGATAAGCTACCATTGGCACACGTTGGAACGCCCGCAGAGGTGGCGGAAGCATATATATTTGCAATGAAGGTGAATTGAAATCCTTTGATGTTCTGCGCAACAATAATCTGAGGACATATGCAATACCTAGTGCCAGTATCTGACCGGGCAGGTCATCACAGTTGATGGAGGAGGAGTCCTTGTTTAAGCCAATTATGTCAACAACTTAAAACTGGTTTTGTACCTTTGATGTAGTTAATATACGTGCAAACTTGATTTTTGCAAAGTTCTCTCACGATGTGACGGCCGGCTCGGACACCCTCACAAACTCGCCGTTACGACCGCATCGGCTTGGCCGAAGAACGAGTAATGGTTCATGTTTAGTGCTATTACCGGGGCTCTTTAATACAATGGCTAGGCGTGATGCAACTGCCGCTAGTTCCAGTTTTCCATAATCCTTACACAGGATTGTGAATTTGCTACCAAATTTATCTAAAAAACCTCCCGCTAAGATTTCGTGACTACTTCAGATACACATCAAATTCCAAGCTTGATGCAGACATGCGTCTCTGTCTGAGTTACCGATTTTTAACACGCCTCGTTGACTTGGTTCAACAAACACGTTCTGTAATTGAACAGTCTCCGCGTCTCTAAGTAACGCAGAGGCAATGAATCCCATTAATACCTCGCTGCTTTTTTGACGGGCCTTGGCTGCAGTTCCGCCAATCGCCCGCTTTGCAATACTTGAGCTGAAGTCGTTTTTTAGGATTAAAGTTCAAAGAATCTACTTTCAGGGTACTCTATCGGACGTGTAGTAAGATATTCAGGAGAGCCCATGTAGCAGAACGTGATGAGAATAGTAGTTTAAAAGCTTAACACATTTGATATCAAACATAAGAAGATCTGGTCCATGCAGTGGATTCTCGCGCTGGCCGTGAGTCCACGTCATTCATGGACGATTCCCTTTATTTCGGCATGGCTTAGCTTATTCTCGCCGACAAGGCTGACGCGTTTAGTGCCTACAACGTATGCGTAGGCGCGCCGTTCGCGCGCGGTGGTGGCTGGGGTCAGGCACGTTCCCCGCCGATCACCGAGCTCATTCATCAGTATAAAACAACCCGAGAATGTCGAATTGGAACAAAACATTCTCATCAATAAACCGCCCACAATATCATGAGTAACTCTGCTACACTCCTCAACGGCAAAAAAGTGGTCATCCTCGGAGGCTCCTCTGGTACGCCTGCGCTTAATATCTTCGTGTTCGTAGGACTCTCATTGACTGTTCTTTTAACTCAGGCATTGGCAAAGGAGTTGCCATAGCATCACTCGAGAACGGCGCTTCCGTCGTCATTGCTTCCTCGAGCCAGACCAAAGTCAATACAGCGCTGGAACTACTCAAGAAGCACATTGGGGAACAGCCTGGCGTTACGGTGTCTGGGCAAGCGGTCGACATCACAGACTTTACCGCTCTTACCAGCTTCTTAACCCAGGAGGGGCCATTTGATCACCTTGTAAGCATTGCTATTCGATGGGAGTATCCGGATGGTACCATCAGGAATTCCACTAGGTTATCACGGCCGGAGAGTCTCCTAGTCCATCCATGATTGGCGGGATCAAAGCAGATATTGACATTCGCGAACAATTGCAAGGGTCGATGGAGTAAGCTATGGGCTATTGTTTTCAACCTTTACGTGAATTAATCTCTGCACTTGTAGTGTGCGGTATTGGGGGGTGATGAACGCTGGTACGAACGTTTAAAATGCTAACCATTTTTCAGAGAATAACTCTATCTGTAGCGAATCATGTCCACAAGCACAGGCTGCTTCGGCCAGGAGGATCTGTCACTATGACTATTGGCATATTTCAAGCTCGTCCGATTCCCGGATTCGGATTTCTTCTTGGAGCAGTTGGGGCGGTTGAAACTGCGACGCGCAGCCTTGCGATTGATTTCAAGCCTATTCGGTAAGCTCACCCATGCATAGATGCATACATGCATCAGTTCATTGGCTTACGGTTAAGTTCATAGTGTTAATACAATGTAAGCTTCCCATCAATTAAAGTCTGAAGTATGTACTGATTCGAGTTGCAGCTGTCCTGGACTTGTTGACACTGAGATGGTTCAGCAATTCCCAAGGGAAATGGCGGAGCAGCTATTCAAAAGTCATATTGAAAAGTTGCCGCTGGCACACGTTGGAACCCCTGCTGAGGTGGCAGAAGCCTACATATTTGCTATGAAGGTGAGCTAGTTTTTTTTACCCATATCCGTGCACAACAACGGCCTAATATTGCATGACCTTCAAGTGCCAATACTTGACAGGGCAGGTCATAACGGTTGATGGAGGCGTAGTTCTTGTTTGAAGTGATTCCGCCAGTCGATTGTGACCGTTGTTTGTATCGGTAGTACTCTTTACGCAATCGAAGACTAGTCTAATTTTATCCTCATTTGAAGCTACTACGCTATTGTCGAACATTTTATCGAGTATACCTCACTAGCTACATCAAGCTATGCTTAATAAGCATCTACAGTATGCGAAGTTTACATCTCATGTCAGGGTGCTGGAGTCAAAGGGTCTGATTATGAGCCGATGAGCATTAGTAGTTTGGCTGCTCTCAAACTCTTGGTAAAGCGGTTTGAAGTGATGTTGTCATGGGCATAGCTAATGGAGACGTGTATATAGAACAAGCCGAATTCTAGATTCTGTGTATGTGTACATCGTAGAACTGGCCAAAAATACCAGCGTCTGAACGGCAGAAACGATGATAAGACTTGTGAATTTCCTTTACTATATGTGCTTAGCTTCCGAACAACATCGCGTGGACTTAGCAGCTTGAATGAACACTTCATGAGCTGTTAGATTTCGTAACAATACATAAACAGAGAACAAGATTACGTACTGGTATCCGTTGGCAAAACCACGGCCAAACTATAAATTTTATGAGAATTTATTCATAACCGTAGCAAAAAAAAAACATTTACCGAGCTCCAGGGAACCAGGAGCTGAGGCTGGAAGCACAAATTCTGCTGGTGGCACACGTTGAGCACTGATTGAGAGTATGGCATATATAGTGGTGCGCAGGCTGATGGGCCAACCGATGAACATGTTGGTGTAGATACTGGAGGGAATACTGGGGAGCATGCAAGCGTGACCCAGACAGATGGCGGGCCAGGCGTATACACGAGCGGCTTAATCTGCCAGCACTGTGTCAAGTGCAACGAACCAAACATACTACCCCACTACATGTGTAGACATCAGCCATTGGCCCTCAGAATATTGCTACCATAGGATATACATACCACATTCGTGCTGTAGCTTCCCGCACATGGTGAATGGTTTTCAGGACGGATCAAGGCAGAGTTTGCCAGCTCAACGGGTTGATGCAGGCATGCTCCTGTACACATTTTGACTGTGAAAGTGAGGCAGAGTTGGACGCAGTGGAAGACAAATGATGAGAGGCAATAGCACTAAGCTAGCATTTATAGATTCTCATAGCATGTATGCTGTACGGCTCTCACAAACAATCTAGCCGCGTGTCGCAAGGCATAGGACGGGCGTTATTATCTTTCACTCGTATCACAAGGATTTTTGATGGCAGAAGGCGCTGAGATACAAGCGTCTATCTATACTTACGGATAGGGGTAGCTTCTTGCTCAAAACATGCAACTAACGCCAATCTATGATACTAGATCGATCATAAGGAAGGCGCTAAATCGGCAAGAGAAAATCTCATGCTCGGCCAATGTTCTGCGATCAAACATCACCGAGATACGAGCGTGGATCTTGCATTGGATACGGACAGGGCCAGTGCCTCAATTTTTCTCTACCAAAGATAGCTGTCGGAGCTGCCGTTTGAACAGCTTACATAGTGTGAAATCTAGCTGGTGACCGGACAGCCTTGTGTGAACGCTGGACCACGTTTATTCTCATACGTGTTATGTAGTACTGGGCCAATATAATGAAGATGCACGAGGAGCATAATGTAAGATGGTTCAAAAATAGAGGTCGATATGGGGATAGGGGCTAATATCTTTTACAGAAGGCTAAACGTAATTGTCGGCGATGTTGACGGGGGACCCTCTATCCACAGAGTAGCGAAGGCTACACGCTTGGAGTATAGTTACTCCATCTAGTAGCGTCTATTGATAGATAATGTTGCTTTAGTCGTCATGATCGTCAGAGCCATATACCCTACTGTAACCGGGTCTAGCTATGAAGACAGAAGACTTGAGACTGTAATTCTGCACTTGGAGGGACTTTTCTAATTATTATTTTCATGCGCACGATCCATAAAAGCATTGACCAGGTCTAGAAAGATGCCAGCTGCCTAAGTAGTCTCAGGTAACACCCATGAGCTGGGTCGAAATGGTTCATCCTTACGTTGAGCCTACGTGTACTGGGTAATAGCTTCAAAGAGCGCTAGCGGCACTGTGATTCTTTTGTTTCATTACCTTGCGTTCGAAATGAAAGCAAGAGTAGAGTGTGCATTGTTTAGCACTCCGCATGGTAAAAAAAAAGAAAAGCCGCGAACAGCCTCGTAAACACTAAGAAACGCTATATTTGATTGATCCTATTATTCATGAGGCGTCAGGCTGGCTGGTGTGGAATTCTGATATGCCCGATTTCGGATACAATCACTCATTGTAGAAAACTGTGACCGAGCTGGTTACAATCAAGCACCAAACAAGCCACACCACTCATCTCGTACGAAGGCTGTGCAAGTTATGGCTTGCTCTCGTGACCAACAACGATCCTAGATATGTCGACAATTGCCTTCCAAATACCAGAAGTATCCGAGCAAATTTTGAGTTATGCAGCTCCTTGGGCTACGGTTGGGATTATGCTGTCTAGTCGATCGCTATTTGAATCTCTTGTTCCATTCGTGTGGAGCTCGGTATCCAGCGCCAGCCAGATACTGAGGTTGATTCCCGAAGTCGAAGTTCGGGTAAATATAGAAATCAAGCTGGTAACCATTGTAAGTAGTCATGTATGCACGATTATGTTTCTTATGACAACGATACTGGATAGAAATTACCTGACTTTATTACGGAAACACACCTGAAGCGGGTCAGGTTCTATGCACAGTTTATACGACGCCTTCACCTCTTTAAGTACGGGGACTATGATCACCTCATACTTGGATGGGAGCAGTTGTTAAATATCACTGAAAAGTCTCCCTTATTACCAGGCGTTGCTTCGATCATACTAGACAACGGGTTCTGGTGCCGATTCACAAAACATTCTCAGCTACCATGGTTGCTCCTATTCCTCGGCCCTTCCTTGGTTGAGCTTCAAATCGTGGGAGGCGATGAGCATTATCCACCTACCATTTCTATTGAGCGGGTTGTTTGTCTTTTGGACTGGCTGCGCCGGAGTTCTCCCAATCTTCAAATATTGCGGCTGTATCCTTGGGAGCGCAAGCAGAATGATGACGAGAAGGACCTTATCAAGATAAAAAATGATAGAGAAGCTGAAGCGCGACTTATCAGCCACTTCATTCAAGCCTCATCTCTTCGGGATATATCCACCACCAGCATTTTCACGCACTACGCTGGGTTCTCTGATCTTGCCCGTCTCCAAAAACTAGAGAGTCTTGAAATCAATCTGAGAGGACTGGATTGCTCCGAAAAACTGCTTCGACTCACTGGCCTTGGTCTTTTCCCTTCACTTTGTCGTTTGATACTCTATTACATTCCCGAGATGAAAACGTTTCAGCGATTTTGGCGGCCGAATGTACTGGCTGGGAAGCTGACTTTCGTACATCTTCAGTTTGACTATAAGTTCTGGTCGCTGGCCCCAAGTTCAGCACTTGAACAGTTGATTCAACTACTCGTGGTGCGAAGCCCTAATATCAATGCTTTAACTCTGGACTCGCTGAGCGAAGAGCATGCGTATCAATACTCCAAAACCATGCTGTCTCTGTTAGCCCAGCTTCCACTGAGGCAGCTCCACATTCGAACGCAACCCATCATACAAAAAAGTTCAACATATTGCGACTGGAATAATATAGCGTGTTGCTTTATTGAAACTCTAGACCTTTCAACCCACTGGGTCGCTCTACTGGGTCTCAAGTACTATGCAAAGCTCATGTCAAAACTGAAGCTGCTGAAACTTCGGCTTGATGTGACTAACGTTGATTGGGCTTCTGCTTTCGTTGAAGCTTCCTTCGCTAGTTCGTTTCTGGATTTGCATTTGGTGCAGGTCAAGTTTGAGGAGATTTCGAAGCAGGCAGATTCAATCCAAGCCGCTCGGTATGTATGGTTGCGTCATTCGCGAGATAGTTTAACATAAGACCTTGTAGGTTTTTGAGCTATATTTGGCCGAATCTACGGCTTGTTGGCAATGATCCGCTGGACTTCGAGCAAAGAGAATTAAGAGAAGCCCTGAGCCAAATTCATGGGAATAGCAGTCAGCATACTTGCAACTGAACATTCCCGATTGCATGCTTTTGCTTTAGGGGCTAAGCTGATGGGTGGTTTATGTATATTAATTGAACTGTTGACGGCAAATGCCAGCTGATAGACGAATTTGGTATGTCTATGACCACAAATCATAAAGCGATTAAAATCGAAATAAGCACAAAGCGGAAGCTCGCGCCATATAGATGGTGCATTGCGATAGTAATAACTTGGCTGCCAGGGGACTTGCCGATGAGAGTGGCGACGTCACGTGCCCTCGGACGATAACGTGAGCGCCACCCACCTTGATCTTCCTGTCACCGCAGGTGGGCCGAAAGTAAATTTGAATCAGCTCCTGAAACTAGCTGGCATATGATCCATGGCGAGTAACCCAAGCGCGCCTGCACCGGCAGTATGTAAACATTGCTTTTAATGGAACGGGTCCTTAACCTCTTACCAGCACAGGACATTCGACTTTTTCAGTAGTACCCAAGTTAGGGATGCGAACGACCTAGCCAACCCTCCCAGTATATTTGGTGTAAGTATTGAAATAAATGTATCACTACCTAGCTAACTGGGCTTCTAGAACGTTCAAGAGATTTCGGTTGTGGAATCCTCCAGCTTCGGTGTAATTATTGCCGACACACATGGATCTATTTCCCTACTAGATCGAACTTTTGAACCAACTAAAACATGGATCGCTTACTCAAATGGCCGTGCTACTCACGCTGTTGAGCGTAAGGGTATACTTGTTACCGTTGGGGTGCGCTGTTTTATCTGTTACTACCAGCTTCTACTGATCTTGTTTCTGTAGGAAGACCCGTCCTCGCGATTGCCCCAGCTCAAGGTTTGGGACCTTGAGCACACAGACAAAAAATCTGCAAACCCTTCTCAGCCTGCCCTCTTACGCTCGACACCTATCAAAACCAGTCAACCTCACCCTGTGATGTGTGTCGCCCTCACCTCATCCCTTTCTCATCTCGCCTTGGCCTTGGGCGACGGCACGGTTCTCCTATACCGTCATTTTGACCAAGCTATTTCCTCTGGTAGTGGGCTTCCGAAGCCTAAGACTGTCATGGAAGGCAGCGGCGAGCCCGTAACTGGCCTAGGATTTAACGACCCAAACGACGCAGGCGAAATGTTCTTGTTCATTGTTAGCACCACGCACGTGTACAGTCTTCCTGTCGGACCTAAAGCTCGGTCGC
>JAYRCO010000058.1:0-57576 GCA_037042815.1 Ceratobasidium papillatum
TAGTCAGCAGAAAAGCCCGGGGCTTCCGGCGATACGAGCAAACTTGGAGGGTGCGAATGAAGGTGTTTGACTGTACTCCTCTGTCCAAGCCAGTGCCACATTCACCCGCATCCATTGAGGATATCACTTTGATTATTGTCTAGTCATATCGACCACCCCAGTTTTTCACCTACAATAATCAGATGCTCTATTTCACTCTCAGCCCACGCCGCCTGCAAGATGGGCTCAAACGAATCATTGCTCCTCTCCACTCTTGCGATTACGTTGATGATCAATGCTCCAAGTCACTCAGGCTCTCTGCAGATGTTTTGAGCCAATAAAATCATGTCTTTTGCGATGGCAAGTCCCTTTCTTTGTTCAACCTTTATCGAATAATAGTTCAATAGTTAATTATTGTATATTTAGACAGAAAGTGTCATATTTTGCATTGACAACCTTAACCACATACCCAGTCGATAGCTCGATCCCCTTTATTCACCTAAGGCGCCAAGGAGACATGATGATATGCAGCCCCATGAATACAAACTACACCATCTAAGTCAATATGCCTATAATTGTGCAATCCTCTCTTCCATCTTGTGACACAAATCCTGCACGAAATATCACTGGGCGCTGCACTGAATCAGATGCGGCTGTTTTCTTTGGCTTGGGCTGATCCTGGGGCTGAGTCGGGCACGGGCGCGATAGCCGCCATGGGCGGGCGGGATCACGATCTCAATAGCTCGGATCAACGAGTCATTTCCCCCGACGTTGGCCTGGTTCACGGGGCTTCTAAGCCACCTATTCTGCTCTGCTTAAGCGTTTATCCAATCAAAGATCCCTTTCAACTCTAGTCATCACACTTAGAAGACGCCAGTCAAAGCTTTATATACAATAAACTCGTTGTTTAATTGTGGCTCAATAGACCCGTTTGCGGGTATACTACCCGCCGCGCCCTGTCCACCTCCATGAATTGGACCACGACGCGCAACATGCCTTTGTGTTCTTTTACAGCCTGGTGGCGGATCAAACCGGTAAACGAGGTAAAAAGCGGTCACTACATAATGAGACGAAAATGATCCCTAATCTTCAAGTCAACATCCACAGTTGGCGCTGACTATGCTCTGCGTTATCACTTTGATACATAATATCGTCGAGTATCTTTTCAAGTCCTGGAGGAGGGTTCAGGCCACATCACCACGGTAAGCTTCGTATATATCGTGGTTGCATTGCTAATCACTTACTATCACGCACGTGGAACCTAGGCAGCAGTCTGCTTGTCGGCTGCCTGTCGAGATTATCGAACGATGCGCCGACTATTTATTTGAGACAGGACCACCCGTGGCTGGTATCTCGATTTGCAGAACCAAGCCGGCATGGGCTGAAGTTTGTGGATGGATGGCGACCTCACCAGAGCTCAATCGAATGGGACGTGCTAGGTGGCTGGCAGTGCTCACAATATATCGCTCCGACGAGTGGAACCAGGCTGTTCGGTATTCCCATCTAGTTAGGTAAGTATTCACCGCTAACCTGCGGAAGGAGCCTAGCCATTGACACATACATGTCATATCTGTCAGGGAATTGCGATGCAAAGACGGAGCGTTTGACAACATTCGCAATCGGAGGGTTCTGGCCGACTTTGGTCGCCTGCACACCCTCTCAATCGATGCTCACAGTGACGCTGTGCATGACGAACATAACCGGTTCTCTTATCGCGATCTCTTCTTGTCTCTGCCTCCTTCACTACGACGTTTGGAGGTGCTACGATCCCATGGTCCAGACATCAATATCATCAACACCGTCAAGACAAGCTGTCTGCACCTAGAGGAACTTCGACTTGGCCGGTGTACTCTCTTCAATAGCTCGACGATGTGCAACTTCTGGAAGACTTTCCCACTCGAGCATGACTCGTATATGTCGATAGAAGATACTGATTCATACGCGGTACGTGATCTATTCAGCTACTAACCGCGCTGCTCTGCTAAAGACTGTTTCCCTTAGAATTCGCTAGCACGGGAGCTTTCGCCGTTGCAGTCGTTACAAACCTTGGCTCTTGGACTATACCTGATACCTTCGAGTACAATACTAGCTCACCGGTTGTATCATAAGCGCGGCATGGTTGCGCCCCAGGTCATTGAATGGCAAAATGCAATTCCCATCGCTGGACTTCCGAACAACCTGCTACTGGATGATGCACCTCTTGCTCAAATTTTGCCAGCCACAACAGATCAACTTATCTCAGTGTTGCACCAAGCTGACCCGCCGGAAGAATTTGGGCGACAGGTTGTGTGCAGCTTATGCGTAGATTCTGTTGCGCAAATTGGCAACGACGCCGAGATGCGGGCGAGTGGCATTTTGAAAGGCCAACTCCTTAACCTGGCAAGTATACAATGGATGTCGTGGCTTTCACCCGACCACTTAGGAGTCAATGAACATGAACTTTAGTTTATTTGCGGACTCGGTGCCATCCACACCAACCTATCTTAGTTAAACGACCATTAATGACCATGTCATGATTTCCAATTGCCTGTACTCCAACATGATGACATAGACCGATTTAATATAAGACAAGGAGTGTATGCGCCATTTCTAACTGTATACAATCCGGTCCGATGGACCGCGTTAGGAACAATCTTAGACTTTCATAACTTTAGTACCAGGATAAATACACCAATATTGTATTCAAGTAGCGATACGCCTACCTGAGCCATAGCCACAACCTTAACAGAAAGTCTTGGTGCATGTACGCGTGTGCGCATGGTGGAAGATAAACATTTTTGAAATACATAATCTATATAGCAACACGATGTTCCCGCTAACTGCAGGTCTTTCAGGTGACTGTATCTCTTGTCTTATTTGGCCTCTTAGGGCCGCTTGGTCGTCCTGCTCTATTTTATGGCACACAAGGCGATTTCGTGTATGATTATATATATTAAATATCTGGAATCAGCGGCTACATCAAGCACCAGCTTAGCATTCGGGTACAGTTGTATCTCAGAAAACAACGGGATTCCGCTATTATAAGTCTTATCAGAAGCCTATCCGACCAGGGACAGGAATAGATAGTCTTGAAAGAAGCTTAGACGCGAGGGAGATACTTAACACACTCTCATTAGTACTTGAGTTCGCATAAATTGCCAGTACAAACTCACGAAGCGCTTGGCATCCTCGAGTTTGCGAACTGCGTCATTCTTGGCATCCTTCTTCGAATGACCTTCCCCCGTCACACCGTCAACAAGCACATTATCAACTGTCGCATGATAAGTACTTTATGCGCTAACTGGCACCGATGGTACTCACAAAACGGATGAGCGAACCACCGTCCGTTAACCTCAGTAGTCCTCCAGTCAACTAAAACCTTGCTACGCGAGCTCCACTTGTCGAGCTGCTCTAGCCACTTAGGTTCAGTACCTTGAGGGATACCTTGGAGTATTGAGTATGAGCGTGAGTCTTGGGGTAGTGTGCATGGCGTCTCCATAATATATCAGTAAGATCTTGAATGTAACTAGGGTGCGAATATATACAGATGTTGATTCTGAGGGACATTGAAGGCACTCAGGCTTCATATAAGTCCGCTTGCTCATCTTTGTGTCTTGAGGCATGCACAATTTCTGAGATGAGTCCTAAGTTCAGAGCATACATGCTGAAGAGCGCGAAGAATACATTTTGCAGTCGAGAGCAGACCGTCATTCACTTAGCATACCATGCGTGAACTTCTTAATTAACTCACGAAATTCATATAAGCGACGTGCCGTGGCAGATTCGAGTAATGACTCAGTGAAACACACTAATTTAGCAACGGCTACTTAGATCACCCACATAGCAAGGATAATTGATTCCGAATGTTGGCAAGAGGAAAAGCGCCGATGAGCAAATCAGGAGGCTTGATTTTAGCCAAGTTGTCGTATAATGGGCGGCTCTTTGGATATGCCACGTTCTTTTCTAACTCAGATTGGCGCTGATGCGCATCCTGAAGAGCTCTACTTCTGGGCGAACTGAGGCAGATTAAAGTTGTAAGAATTTCTGTGCTCACCGCTGTATGGAAGAGCTTGTAAAAACTTTCAAGTGTATTGTAAAGTCGAACGTTGATTGTTGATTAAATTATCATAAGAAAGCAGAAAAGTACGTTACTACACATGTCTACTCATTTACTACACTAGCATCTGACGGACTAGTCAAAATATCGTAGATGCTGGGCCCTAATAAAATCTTAATGAGTTGCCGTTATATGGGCCACCTAATTTTCCGAGAGTGGGACGCAACTTGTGGAGGAAGCGCTCTTACGCAGGTACTTGGTCGTAGAAGAGGGCCCGACTGGACACGTGACTCCTTCGTCTAGAGGCCCGCCACAAGGTGTGAACCCTGGGGTTGCAGTCTAGTCAGTCCGACTCTACCAACCTACCGTGAAATTTGGACTCGGTACGTGTAATATGTGGTGCATACAGCCGGCCTCGGAACCACGGGCCCGCCGTAAAGACCGAGCTAACACTAGACCCGATAAAAGTAACGCAGTCTCAGCATAATATATGTTAATGGTGGCGGTCTTATAGTCCTAGCTAGGCATCTTCATAGATTGAGACACGAGTTCAACAACTACCACACATATCAAACATCCTCTTAGTTCCTTCATCCTGGATTTGATAAACATCCCGAAACACTACACTATGCCACTCAAGGGACAACTTTGGCTATAGTACATCTATGGATACAAATACAACCAGCACTCCGATCATCCCTCAGACAGTAATCACTTCATCGAAATGATCTATATGGTCTATAAAACCGTTCAGCCACATACGAGAAAACTCTGACAAACAATACTGACCAGAATCGCAGGCTCGGCACTATTTATCTTTGTGAGCGCATCTACTTGCGCAATCCGCTTGTTCCTTCCTTTTCCGATGATATATTCAATAGGTCGGTTATTGACTAGGTTATATTGAATGCAAGAGATTCGTAAGTAATAACGCCTGTAGATGATATACCATCACACTAACCTACAAAGCGCACCTCCCATTGCCCACCAACCATGACGCCTTTCCAATCATAACAATTTCGGCTTCGCTGACTCCATTCTTCTAGTTCCTCTAGCTCTTTTCCCGGATTAAGGGTCAATAGATATCGCCTATTGGACATGGTTGAATGTACAAAATGTAGTGTGAGACGAAAGAAAAAGAACGAAGAGATGATTATAACGCTAGCTGAACCTACCAGGCTATATACAATCTGAAGTGGCCACTGCTCATCGAGAAAAACACTCTGTACGAGCTGGAGTGACTTGGTTGAACTCAACGGCGCCTCTTGTGTAAGGGACTTTCGAATCGAATTGACCCGACATCGGCGCGGACTGCTTAGCACGAAGAGCAACATTTGACCTAATATTGTAAACAACAACTTGGCTCAACACACTGCTATTCCTATACATCTTGTGAAAACCGGTGCCATTCTGTATTTCAATGTTATCCCTTATGGCGCGCCAGCGCCCATGATGGGCAGCATTTGCAAAAAAAAACACCTACTCTATTCGGAATCAGGTTAAAATTTGAACAGAAACCAGGTATAGGGCACAAAGGGCGCCGAAACATGCACTATCATTTCAGATACACGTTTAAGTAATACAGGTCGCAGGTTGGGGTTACACGAGTTAGGAATACGGACTCAGTTCATAGCCCGAGCTCGAGATACTCACGCAACATACACTGCCATGGCCAGTATAAGATGAGCGAAATAATGTGGAATAAATAAGTTTATTTTGAGCTTCACCTTCACTTATTTTATTGTGTGGTCATGTTTCTTTTTGAAACTTTGACCCTTATAACTTATTCTACTCTACTTTTTATATATTTTCTCGCACTCGAGCTGTACACTCGCCTATGGAGGGTTTTATGTCCTCTAAGCGGGACTAATAACGAAACATTCAAGTAAGTATAGCTATCTCGGCCATTATTGCTTCTGATGAGTTTTATTGGCGTAGTAATTCTATACCTTTGGTGTCTAAGCCCCGGATTCCAACTGAGCTGCTCGAAAGAGTCGCGGATTTCTTGTTCGAGCATCAACCAGCGGTAGATACGTTCCTCAATGCTAAGGCCACCTCTATCTGTAGTGTCAAACCTGCGTGGAAAGATGTAGCAGGATTCATGTCAGCTTCGCCACCTCTACATCACGCGAGCATGATACGATGGGTCCAAGTCTTAAAGATCAAGCACCCAAGAGACTGGAGTATCGCAGCTCGCTACTCAAGCTACGTTAGGTATGATAAGAGAACAGAGAGAACCAGATCATACAATCTCAACGCTATTCAGGGAGATCATCTGTTCGGAAGGAGTACTGGTGGACAGTCATGGCAAACGCATATTAACTGGACTCACCAGGATATATGCGCTGTCAGTGGATTCTCATGAGGATCTCGAACGCAATGGAGATCAGTTCGCATATCGTCGAGTATTCTCAGTGATTCCTTCAACAATCGTTCGGCTAGAGATTACACATGCCCACAGCCCAGATGTCAACGTCATTTCTACTGTGAAACGGTATTGCCCAGCTCTGGAGGAGCTGCGTCTTGGTCGCTGTACGATGTTCAATAGAACAACAGCGTGTGACTTCTGGAAAATGTTTCCTCTCGAGCATAATTCCTACATGTCTGATAGCGGGACGGAAGAGTATGCGGTGCGTCATTAGCTATTGGTGTCTGTAATCATATCTAATCTAGTAACTGTTTCACTCACAGACAGCTCTAGCTCAAGAACTAGCATCCCTGCGGTATCTAAAAGTACTACAAATGGGGATCTACCTTGTTCCATCGTCCGTTGTGCTGGCACATCGTTTGTATCACACACGAGGACTTCCTGCACCAGCTATCATCAACTGGGAGCTAGCCATCCCTCTTGCCCAGCAACCGTTGGATCTACAGGCCGAGAATCCTGTTCAAGTCGTGCCTGCTACCACCAGTGCTCTGATTGATGTGTTACATCAACCAGATCTTGATTTTAAATCCGGCCTGCCGACCTGTAACTTCTGTCTGCTAGAATTTTCTGAGGCAAATAGTTCAGCTGAGGCTGTAGCTACCAGAATCTTGAAAGAGACTGTACCCTCTCTCGAAATCGTCCGATGGATGAACTGGTTCTCGCACGAACATTTGGGTTTGAGCAACTGAATTTATTACCGCTAGACGCGTGAGCACCACTCTTTCCGTATATATCTTGGGATCCTTTCTATAAACGGACTAATTGTCGTGCGTATCTGTAACTGGACATTCAAGCGAAGGTTAAGTGTCTTAATAATACTAATTCTGGTGTCAGAGACATTGATCGGACATATTTATCACACGCATGTATCATTGACTTAACTTATGCTCGGTTTTTATAGTAAGATTTTTGTATCAAATTAATACATATTTAAATTTACTCGCTGTGTACAGGTACTTTCTTCGTTGAGTAGGAGAAGTCAGAGTCCATAGTAGTGGATGGTAGTCCACCATGTAATAGTCACACAGTATAGAGCTCCAACGCTTAGAGGAGAGACACGCAGTCCCGAAACAAGCCTTTCGCTCAAGGATAGGGGGTAAAATATCGCTGGAGATCTCGCCAGCGATCGAGAACACGAAGAGCGACTCCGACTTTAACACCCACTCTCAAGCTGTATTAGTGCAATATAAGAGTGGAAAGGTCTCTCCTATACGATGTGCAAGGGCAATGCAGGAGGTGTGACGTGTGAGGATGTCCTCGCGTTGGATGAGCTGGGTACATGCGCATGGGTTATGGCCCGTGCCCATCCGGCATTTCACCCCCGGCTCAGCGCTTGGTGGACTCTAGGTTCGATGAGCGCTTGATAAATTCGGCCTTCACAGCATGAACGAGGAATTTAGGATCTAGCGCTTGCTCAAGATTGATACTATATCAACGCCATTCGATACGATATTCATATGATTACTACAGGGTTAGGATGATTTTGAAACTTTGCACGCGGAGCGCCTCGTTCCAACCATCACCATTACTTCCCCTCATGGGTCGTCCTACGTACTTCCTACATGCCAACTCATTGGACAACACGCCCCCATTGAACTTCTACCAGACCAACACGCCCAAAGGCTAACACACCTCCCGATAAACCAACCTACCAAGGAACAGAAGCACAATATAACTATTACACATCCAGCCTTATCCGTTCTTATCTATCTGACCCGTGCTTATCTCAGGTTCGTTGACATGAATTGAACCACACCCTTGCATTGTATACGTATCCTTGATAAAGCCCAACCGGTTATCTTTATTGCGCACCTCCCTCTTCCAAATACAACTACCATCCACACGAAAGACGTACAAAAGCTTAACCCAATGAAAACCCCAAGAAGAGAACGCGATAGCTTGTGCACATGAGCGCTAATAGGTAATGAAAGGATGAAGGAATGAATGGCTGAGGGAAAGACTACAGACAAGGAATGGAGAGGAGAAAATGGGTATGTTGACAGCGAAATTATTAAAGTAATCGCAGCCTGACGTAAAATCATTCAAAAATAGACCCCGGCAACCATGGATGCTAATCCACGCTCGGTCCCAGAGCTCGTGTTCAGAACATAAACACAGCCTCGCTTAACCTCCTGCTCTCGTCGTCCTCAATCTTCCCTGTCTCAGCGTGAATATCGCCGACAGTATACATTGTTGGACTGAGAGCTATACGGGGCTCAACTGGCGTCATCATTGTTGACGAACGTTGTCCAGGGACCAGGCGCGAGAGTCGGTTCGAGGATTCGGACACAGGTGTCGCAAGCGTCGAGGACCGTTTCGGAGCAGACAGCGGGGGACTAAGCAACCCCGAAGATGTTGCGCTACGAGACATTGCGGGTGCAGGCTAAACATAGGAGCACGGATCAGCGCCAAAATAGAACAATTCGATATAAAGGCAACTTACCATCACTACCGAATCGCCCATGGTGCTCTTCCGCTTTCCGAACCCGAGGAATGACATGGTTTTGCTCCTCTTCGGAGCCTCCAATTGACGGGCCTCGACCACTTTTTGCTCCCTCTCTAGCTGCTGCTCGGCGAACGCAAAGAAACCGTCCTCGTCTTCGTGCTCGCTATCTGTGTCATCGCTACGCTTCTGGCCAAATGCTGTAGCTTCCTCGACGACCGGGAGAGGACTAAGCGGCTGCTTAAGTTCCGGGCTGGTTTTACGTTCGAATCCCTCAATCGACGCCTTGGAACTCCGACGGCTCTCATCTCCCTCTAGCACCGCATCCAGTCCTGGAGATGTGCTCCTCATGCGCCGCTTGTTCCCGCTGACCTCCAGCGATCTACCGCGACGCTCCTCTTCGCCTTCCTCCCAGTCCTCAATCTTCAGACTCGGGCTACGAGGACCTCCAAACGAGAAATGAGCAAATGCGGGATGGCCAGGGATGCGAGCAGAAGTAGGAGTTGCTGGGCCGCGAGTAGAAGGTGCGGTCGAAAGACTGCGGCCTCCTGATGTAGAGACCGAGCCACTTCGAGCGACGCTTGCTGTGGTTGTCGGTGGAGATGAGCACCTGGGGGCATCGTCGGTTTGCGGGAGCGAAACATAAGAGGGGCTAGGCGACGGAGGAAGTGGGAACTGGGTGGAGTCTACGGCCAAGAGCTCTTCGCTTTTGCGTGGTACGTCCAGGAACTCGTCGTGATGGGTAGCAGGGGTCAAGAAAATGGAAGGCGATGGTGGAGCGGGCCCTTCAGGGAAGATTGTTTCTGCCGTTAAGCCCGATTGTGTCGACACCAACGAGCGGAACGGGTTAGTCTCTGGAAGGGCGGACGCGATGTTAGAGGGTGATGGTGATGGAGGCAATGGTACTCGGAAAGGGTTGTTGCTTGACAGGGTCGGTGTTGGGCTCGGTACAATGATGTGGGGTGGTCGTCGCCTAGTCTCGACCTTAGGAGCAAGCAAGGTCTCGACACCATCGGTACCAGCTTCCAGCATGACGCACACGTCCCCATCTTCCTTGAACTCCTCGTCGACAGCGGGTGTAACTGCCAGCCACTGGCTCACTCGGACATCAACCCCAATCGACTGACGAGCAAGATCGCTCAAGAAATCTGCCTGAAGATGCACGACCTCCGGTTCATCCTTCGCTGTTTCCTCGGAGCCGACAGTTGGGTCGAGAGCTAGAGCATTTTGGGAAATCTGAGCTTCGGATGCGTGCTCAGGAACCGCAGGCTGGACATTCACGGTGCTCGCGTGCGCAGAATCGATGATAGAATCCTTGCTCGTAGGGGGTACAATGCGGGGCTCCGGATTGGGGCCATCATCTTCTGCGTCGACCCATTCGCCTTCTGCTTCGTCGCTCTCGTCAACAATCTCCTCCGGCTCAGCACATTCCGCTTCTCGGTGTTTTTCAGCTCCCTGGCTGGTCCCAGCTTGTGCTACAACGCCACCAGCTGGTACATCGGAAGTCTCGTTTGGCTGGATAGGGGCGTCCACGAAAGTTACGCGGGAGCCTGGAGAGGGGGAACGCAAGGATGGAGAGCGGGGAGGCACAAACCCCACGGGAGAGAGGTTGGTGGCGGAGAACGTTGCGGCTATAGCACTCGAACCTTGGGCGGCTTGAGCGTGGTTGTGTTGCTTCCTCGAACGACCACGGAACCGGTTTGCCAGCTTGCTGAAGAATGATTTGGGAGGTTCCGGGCTAGAAGCTGGCTGAGCGGAAGATGGGGTGAGAAGACCAGTGGGCTGAAGAATGGTTGCCGGGTTGGTTTCTGTGCTGGGGGATAGCAATGAGCTCGCAGGAGGAATACTTGAAGGACAGGATAATTAGTAGTGAGCAATGAGAGCCAGGAATGCCACATACCCGTCAACGTAAACACTCGTACGCTTGCTGTTTCGTCGGGCAGAGCTGGGAGCTCGCCGCACACTAGCCCCTCGACGAACTCCGGATGGTGTCCGACGAACGCTTGTACCTCGCTGAGGACCTCCAGCCCCACTTGGAGCTCGCCGAAGTGTAGTCGATTTGCGAACAGAGACACGACGAGCACTTGTTTTCCGTCCAACCACGCTAAATCGTTTGTTAACCTGTTCTCCGCTCACAAGACCAGACTTATTACTCCGACCGAGTCGGACAGTGAATCGACGGCTCGCAAAATCGAGCATAGTAAAAAGATTGAATGTCGAAGAAAAGACAGGATTGTACGAACAGGCAGAGGAAGGACTGGAGGTAGAGAGAGGAGAAAGAGTAGAGTCCGTGAGGAAGCTTTGAGGTGGAATGTGGGGACCCCGACAAAACCACCAGGGTCCATCTTGATCACATGTGCTTTCGGAAAAATCAAATGCACTTCTAACAGTCCCTGTCTGTCATCCGTTTTTGGTAAAAGAAGCCACTGAGGCGAACTGAAAAAGTACAACAAGCTACAATCTACGTGTCTTGGCAAGTATATGGTAGGTACTTGTTCTCTTCTTCATGGCTATGTCGCCCATGAAAGCCCGACAAGACCGGCTTTGTGATACATAGGTCATGGTTCCATGGCCAGACTCTCTCAGTTCCGACGTCAGGGAGCACATGACCGGTCTCTAACGGATTCCGACAGGCCCGGTCAGTCGGAAGCCTGCCATAATTGATCACGCGCTCGCCACCGTTCCTAGTTTAAGCAAGATGATACGCGGTCCGCTGTGCTGCGTACAGGGGAATGGGCTTGAACTGAAACGGGGTTTAACGGCCGCTCACGGAGATGGAGATTGAACTGAAGGGAAAGTATATGCCCTGCTTCATTTTGGTAGATATCATTCCTTTGTAGGCAATGCTATACGAGGGATAGATGCGCAACCAGCAGCTCCTAAATCGTGTGGCAGCCAAAGGCTTCATCCTTCACATTAGCGCATTGATGAGAGACTGAAGGAAATCGACTTATGCTGCTCCAAGAATCCTTCTAACGATATGCGAGCGTTAAATTGCATGTTTTTTAAGCCAGTGTAACGCGAATGGCATGTTTGC
This sequence comes from Ceratobasidium papillatum, assembly GCA_037042815.1. Lineage (NCBI taxonomy): Eukaryota > Fungi > Basidiomycota > Agaricomycetes > Cantharellales > Ceratobasidiaceae > Ceratobasidium > Ceratobasidium papillatum. The sequence goes on from JAYRCO010000058.1 coordinate 11,924, forward strand.
CAAAAGGCGGACAGTTGTTGGCGGTGGCCTCTTGCGTATAATGTTGCGACAGGGAGGGAAGCAGTCCACAAACATGGCCCGCTCCGATACTCAGCTATGGGAAACGTGGTTGTACCGAGGATAGCAAAAGGCAGGGGCAGATGTGAATACCTGTTCCAGTAATGCTTTCATGTGGTTGTTAGATGTATGAGCCTGGAATGAGATGGCTTTCTGTGACGCAATCCGGTGATCTGGCTGCAGTTCGAAAGCGAAACTAACTACCCTTTAATTCGGAAGTTAGACTAGAACAATCAGGATAACCGAGTGGCCATTGTGAAGGAGATCTATGCCTGAAACCAATACGCGGCGGCTTGTGGAGTGTCTAAAATACCGAGAAATCTGTGGGAAAGGGGATGAGGGGGTGCTTGGGGGAGGGGGGGGGGGGATGAGCTGTAAGAAGGTGATAGGTTTGCGGAGTAGAGGTTGCTCGAATCACTTTACACCTCTGGCATTGACCACCAACCGAGCATTAGCTCGTGTGAAAATACAGGTAGCATATGTAACTATATTATTAAACATTCCGCGATAGTCTGTAGTCTGTCTACAGGGCTGATATACAACGTGGTATGCCGATGACCAAGTGGCGTTGACTCGAAATCGTTCTGAGGCGTTGACGCGCATATATTCAAGAGGGCTGATTAAAAAGCACGTAGGTTCCGGGTCACCATGAAAAAGAAAGAGAAGAGAATGCCTGAAGGTGATAAGAGAAGGTAGGGGGGCTAATCAATAGCGACGACCGGTGTGCATTTCTCAAAGTCCCATCCCGCCGACTCTATCGCTTCCTGTCTGTCACAAGAGCGCATAAAAATAGCCAGAGCTGTTGGATTTAGGACAGCTTAGTATCATATTAGGCATTCTCTCGTAATGTCTCGCCTGCAGAATTCCAACCGCGTAAAGGAAGGGGAAGAAGAGACAACTGGGGATATTGTTCAGTCCATATTTTGAGGGTCACTTAGAAACGAAAGGGAGACAGAGTATTAACGCAAGATGTCAGTTTTGGCGAGCGCGCAGATCTCGTCGCAGCACATCATATGTAAATCAAGTTCAAGAGAGGTCATTGGTGATTCCAAGTAACTTAGCACGATTGCTGGTGGGGAATGGCTGAGTTGGTGAGGGCGTGCGTTTGGGTTACGAGCACTGCATTGTATAATTAGTGTGTTGAGGTTCCTGGATAGGGAAAGAATATTGGCTGCATTTATTCCTTGGTTCTCTATATCAGTCGAGGCTGCCTGTAACATATCATTTGGAGTTGGAGGGCTTATGCGTGGAAAGTGCACTGGCGAAAGTGGCTGGACGCTAATCTTGTTAGGCTGGTCACGGAGAAATACCGGTACGACCCTAACTGACGAGTTTACCAGAGGTGTCGAACAAACGGTAGGGTATGTCTCCCCTGCTTTAGGTTTTGGTTAGAGTGAAATGCAGTGCGAGCAGCGCCAAGACTGAGAAAAGGTTGCCTCGGTGATCAATCACCGCGGGCACATATTCTTCTGGGTCATCATCGAGGAGGTGATGGTGAACGCGAGGTAAATAGCCGACACCATGCTGAGAAGTAACAATCGAAAATATCCTCCGTAGAACGATAGCCAGTTAAATTATATACCTCAAAGCAGAACACCTAACATAAATGTATTGGCTCATGTATGTCGAGCGTTTACGTCTAAAAATGCAGAATAGCCGGCGGCACAATGCATTCTTTTGTCGATCCGGTCTTGATGTGGATAGGCTGTCATCTATAGATCAAAAACGTTAATCTTACATCGTAGATCATCCAAAGCGAGAAGGGTCATCATACCGACAATCACTGCTTTTTCATAAAGTTTTGCAACCTGATGCTTTCCCTATTCTTCTTTCGCATCTCTGCCTTCGAGGTACCGTCTCCAGACTTTTTCTCATTCAGAATTGTCCACAGCCACGCCGGGTACTCCGAGTCCTCAAGTGCTAGTACTGGGGATTGTCCCTTGCGCCAATTGAGACCCGTGAGTACAGTTTGAGCAGGGCATGATGAAGCTGTCACGAAAATCGCAGAGCGTAAATTGCAGTACAAGTGACTATAGCATTGATAGAATCTCACTAGGAGCCTTCGCACCCGCAGGAGATGGAGTCGAAGCTGGTGAAGTAGTAGAGCTGGAGGCAAATCTAAGTGTCGTGAATGAACATCGGCTAGTGTATACAAAGCGGCCAGCCCGAACAAGTATGCGGCCCGACATTTTGGGGAACCCAATGATGGTCGACGATGGTGCGAAATTCAAAGTCACGTGCCTCGCGTTCGGCGCTTGCATTGTTTCTAAACCTGCGCGACGCGACGACTGTCTAAGCTGTGTTTATCACTTCGGCTCTAGAGTTACTTGCTTTATCACCTACAAACACCAACCATACACTTATTCTACTATGTCTATTGTAACGATTCGAGATGTCACCTTCCTCAACAATCCTGCCAAGTTCGGGGATCCATACTACTTCAAGGTTACCTTTGAGTGTATCGCCCCGTTGAAAGAAGGTGAGAGATTTTATCCAGCGTGGAGGAAGTCTCAAATATTAATAACCTACCTGCTGCTCAGACCTCGAATGGCGGGTAATCTTTGTTGCTTCTCCCGACCGCGAAGAGTTAGATCAAGAGCTCGATGATTGCATGGTTGGCCCTGTCCCTCCCGGAGTCAACGTTTTTGACTTCGAAGCTAGCCCACCAGAGCCATCGAGTATACCTAAAGAGGACGTTCTAGGTGTAGCAGCTGTGATTTTGACTGGGCTATACAAAGATCAAGAGTTTGTTCGAGTTGGCTACTATCAAAACACGGAATACGACTCGGAGGAGCTTAATGAGAACCCACCGGCGGAAATCGACTTCTCTAGGCTTAGGAGAGAGCTGGCTGCAAAGCCACGCGTGACGAGGTTCAGTATCAAGTGGTACGTTGATTCGTTCCATACGTGGCGCCGCTTGACATTCTGTTGTATAGGGATACGGAAACTCCTTCTGCGCCCGTCCAACCTGCAATACCCTCCTCCTCATCCACCTCGGCACCATCTAGCGCTGCTCCTGGTGCACCGCTGGCTAGAGAACCCGCCGGATTTGGGTTATCTGCTTCCTCAGCTTCAGTTCCTGCCGCGTCATAAAATAACCTCCCCTTTGTCTATTTCTTTTCCTCTGGATGTAGGATTGTATTGGAGTATGCTTTTTGCTATGATATTATGGTCTGTCGTTCTATCGCATACGCTGTCTTATGTTTTCACAATGTCATGCGCGTTTGCCACCAACTCCTGATTAGTCATATTTCTATTTGCAATAACTCGGCTTTGAACTTTTGGCTGATCGGTTAGTCTCGGCTACGTTTGTCATTGACCTCCACCAACCTCCTTGGTTATAATGTGCTAGCGCCAGGAAATCGACTGGCTACCTTGTACATATAATTTGTATTACTAGGTCTTGCACCACGCCAATGCCCCAATACAGTACACCAACTGGATTACTCGATCTCCCTCCTGAGGTATGTGTCTAGAAATAATCCTTTGGCAGGCATAACTTACAACTCTCCCACTAAGATAGCTTCTTTTTGAGATCCTTGTCGACTCCCTATCATGCCAACTCCCACTTGTCAACAAACACATCTTCTACACTCTTAAACACGCTTCGCCCTTCATCCGTGCTCAGTACATCCTCTGCCGGCATTATGCCTCACTACATCAATCACACGGACGCCCAAGTCCACAATCTGTCATGCATACCGCACTATCCTACCCGATGTGCACAATGCCTACGATAGCCGCACTAGAACGCATATCCCCGCCTCTCCTAGCCCTCCCCTCCGCCGACCGCCAACGACTCAACGTATCTCCAGGAAGGTGGCTCTTCCGAAACCTGTTGGTCCACACTAAACCCAAACGACGTAAACTCGGACCTCTCGCAGCCACATTCCCGCCTGGCAATCAATTCCAGAGCCCGCGTTCGGATCCACTGTCATTTCTTGAAAATCTTAGTTCAAAATACACGCTCGTGTTTCCGGAGCGCGAATCAGCGTTTGCTCTCGCGATGTGCGTGCGTGCAGGACCGGCGCAGTATCCTCTTCTTCAATTCTTGCTTCAGGCGGGAGCAGATCCCGGAGCGGCGCATTCCCTTCCTTTGCAGATTGCGGCGACACTTGGAAATATGGATGCGATTAAGATGTTAATCGAGCCTTCGGATGCGGATGTTAAACCGGAGGAACAAGCTGGAAAAGTCAAGGGCGGAAAGCGGCGACGGGTCGAAGATAGGGTGCATCCTACAAACAAAGTGTTGTCTGCGGCCGTCAAGGGCGGACATACGGAGCTTGCGCATTGGCTGATACACGAGAAGGGAGTGGTTCCCGACATGGCAACTATGCATATCTTGCAACGCATGTAGATGGGTGGTTTTGTAAATCGTGTATGTGATATTATTTTGAACCGAAACGATGTATAAAGCATGAAAAGACAAGTGAAGCGAAATTTGTATACCCGTGACGAACAAGCGCGAACCTGACAATTATTTAAGTTTTCTCATTAGTAAGGTGGAAACTCGATAATATGCTAATAATGATTAATGATAACAGAGCGAACTACGTCCCATGAAAGCTAAAATCCGTATGGGTATGTGGGGAAGCGTCAACGATTGGGTATGCGTGCTTGCGGCAATCAAATAAGAGCCTACACCGGATCGAAGCATTTATTTGATCGCCGAGAGCTAAGTAGGTAAAGGAGAGAGGGGGGTATAGAAGTGAAAACGAACTCATGAAAACGGAAAGCAATGAGGGGATCACGAGTTGGACTATAGGCGAAAATGAATGTGGTTATCCGAACAAAACTTCTATTAAAAGGCCCTTGGTACTAAACAAAGGTGAGTCCGCGGGGGTTGAACGAATATGAGTTTTTTGGTGCTACTGCTACGTAGCATTTAGCCCTGGCGTAACCAAGTTCCCAACGGCATATCGGCTAACCGCAAGGTGAGACGGGGAGAACCAGTCCATCCACTCCATAGTTTGTAGGCTAGGCAACAATCTCTTGACCGCAGCATTCGCCCTACGTTCGGCCTCCCTGGACGGTTGAAACGATTCATGGCAGAAAGAGCAAGAATTTGGACTAAAATCTTGCTCGACGTCTTGGTGATAGAGCTCCACGAGTAGAGCCGTATCAAGCCGTTGAGGAGGTTCAGGGACAGAGAGATTCCGCAGATCAGAGATTGCTTGCTGCCAATCGAGTGGTTCTGGCGCAGGCAGGCCTCGAACATGGTATGCACGATGCGCCAAAACGGCAGTGGAAAGCATGAAATAGACTCCTATTCTCAGAGTTTTGAGTTGCGATAATGACACGAGCTCCTGAGCGACTGAATGCTGCAAGTAAGGATTTTATAAATAGGAGATACGCGAAAAAAATAGCGAGACTACATACCGCAAAGTCATCCGTGCCAACAGCAGCAATGTATGCGTCGTGGTCGGTCGGAAATGCGATCCAAAAGTCACAGGCGGGAACCCGGTTGAACATGCTGCATCGTCCGAGCTTCAAGACAAGCAGATTCGGACAGCACTTCCTGACGGTTTTAATGACCTTGAGATCGGGTCCGTGAGCATGGGCGATTTCAATGCGCAATAGAGACGAGGGAAGCGCATTGAATAGATCACGGTAGGCAAACTGGCCCGACTCGCGACGAACAACATCGTTGTGGGAGTCAATGTACACGGCGCATAATGATCCGAAGCGGGTAAGAATGGCCTTGTCCGTTGCTGGAAATGCGCCCTCCTGACAGCGAAGCTCGCTTCCTCGTGCCGCCACGCCAATGTCAACATGGAATAAACCCACGGCGAATGCTACTCGTACTCACAGCACTAGCTCAGATAACTCGAGTGCCCGATTCCAGTCCTCAGATTTGTGTATTGTGAGCACTTGTACCCAACGAACAAACCCCATAGCATGCAATTCAGGAGAAGCGCTCATGAATCCTGAGACGGCTGACCACGGGGGCTTCCATGATATGACTGAGGCGTCATCATGGTTTGTCGGGGAGATAAGCGCAAAAAGGAACTGGGAAATTTGTTCGATGATCTCGATGGGAAGCATAGGAGTAAGCTTAGGCAGATCGCTTTTTGTTGGAGGGAGGGAATTTGGAAAACTTGGGATACACTAGCGACGATCTCTCAGCGGCATGATCAACCAAAGGCAATCACGATATTACGCACCGATCCGGTCGATAAACGAGCGACAAGGTTGTCAGACATGTGATAAACGAGTGTGGGGAGTGAGAAGCTTGACGTAAACAGGAGGATGGCTCGGACCTCTTCAAACCTCTTCAAACAAAGCGGAGTTACCACGTGCGCACTCAAGCTGAGTCAAAAGGTCACGTGCCAGCCGGCTTTGCATAGGGATTGAAACGGATAATCCGGATAGCCGCGTGGATGAATCCGCAGATACTAAGCGCAGCCGGATAGAATCCGGATAACACAGCCACTATATCCGTGCGGCCATGAAATTCGTTGGTAATTGCATGCATGTATTACATGACATGATCTACATGCGTTTTTCTAGCCTTTAAGTAGCATTGTCGGGGCTAGGGAGTAGTAACGATTCATACCAGGAGTGAACTCGAAACGGCCGGGCCAACATCTAATATTGCATATGATTGATCACCTGCCTAAGCGTCGGCCATGGCGTTTGTACTCTTACAACGCTTTGCACGTACGAGTGAAGGCTCGGGCGGAGCTGGACGACGAACAGCCAATGGCCAAGAAGGCTCAGGCGGCCTTGAAAAAATCAGAGGGAGTTATTTGCGCTAGCCTTCTGTTTCTCAGATGCATGCATCTATATGCAAAGTTCACTCACTGCCTGAATAACTCCCAAGTTTCGAGCACGTTAACGTGTGAGCCAAGCGTACTCTTATCCATTTTTGAAATGATTTTGGTGCTGTACTGTGGACTCGGTACACCTTGCCCAAACACTATGCGGCGCTCCACCACAAGGCCCGCCCATCCCGAAGCACTGCCTTCGCTTATCCGCGCAAGCGAACCATCCGCGCCACTTATTTCAATTTCATCCGCGTATACAGTCATCATATCCGGATACCACCTGCGGTTGCCTATCCGGATAACATCCGGATAAAGCCTATCCGTTTCACTCCCTAGCTTTGCAGTTGTCGAGGAGCGACACTGAGCGAGTCAAGACTTCTTATACATCATGCAATTCCGATATAGCAATCCCACGAGCTAATGTATGATCGCCTCTGAATGATTTGCGCGTCGGCAGTGTGAAATTTGCCACTCTTGCATATGGTATTCAGCGGCTATATATGCGCGCGTAGCCTCCACATCTGTATTGAATGTTTCGAATGATTCGTATTCAGGCTGTTCCTGTGCCACCTCATGATAACCGAATCGTTGCTGTGTCTGTGGGTGTTCAATATCCGCTGCTTCTCAATGCCGGAAACCTTAGACCAAAGTAGTAATGAGATGTAATGTGTTTCACTCATGTTTCAATAGCCCAAATGTAGGTGGCCGACGGGTCCAAAAAGATAAGTGTTGGCGGATGACCAAAATTGAAATGGGAGGTGAGATGAATACTTAGTTTCGATACACTCAATTTGTCACAATACTATCCTGTAGCTTAACAAAAGTTATGCCATGTATTTGCATTTCGACCAAATAAAGACGGCGTGTATCATGTATTGAAGCTGATATATACTTTTGGCTAACAAGTAGGTAGCTCATATGTCTGGCCCAAATGTCTAGATGTGAACCAATTCATCCAAGCAATGTGTTCAAGCGACGAGACCTCGCTACGAAGGATGGCATTAGCGCTTCGCTCCGCATCAAGACTCTCTTGAAAAGTCAAGTCCCGGCAGCGATGACATGTATCTTGGTCGAATTTCTCCTCGGCTGGCCGGTGAAGTATTGAAACTAACTGAGACAGCCGAGCTGTCGGATCGTTGGATGCGCCATATAACGTTTGAAGAGCATCAGTAGCCTGCTGCCAGCTGAAGTGGGCTGGGGCTTCTTGGTTTTTTGTGTGAAATAACCTGTGAGCTAAGACTAGTACTGAGGGAATTAGGTATATGCCCAGTCGAAGATGTGTCAAGTATTTCAAGGGGCTGAGTTCTCTTGCGAGAGAGCTCTAGAGCACAAGTTAGTTCTCTCCTTTAGCATCTGAAGTATCAAACTTACCGCGTACTCATCTGCTCCTTCGAGCGACATATATGAATCATGATTGAAAGCAAACGTAGCCCAGAAATGACAAGCAGGGTGGCGATTGAATACTGTACAACGCCCAAGCCGCAATTCCTGTAGTAAGGGACAATCTCTTTTCACTAGCTCAATGATCTTGACATCTGGTCCATGACCGTGTGTCACTTCTAGTCGACGAAGCGAGCTAGGTAAGGAGGTGAAATTACTGAAGTAAGAAAAACGACTAGAGGAGTCGTGAATAACGTCGCTGTGCACATCCACCGAAGCGACGATTAAGTGAGGGAACCGCGACAGGATTTTGCGGTGCGACGTAGAAATCGTGCCATCCAGACAATATATCTCCCTTATATGAAGTGGCAATATATGTTTCAGCGATAGCTGGACCTAAGGGTAGCGGAGGTTACTAACCGTACCCATTTGTTGTAGTGTAGAGCCTGTTGCCAGTCTTCAGGGTTGCGGATGATTAGCACTCGCATCCATCGAGCCATGCCAATCCCCCGCAGAACAGAGTTGGCCATCATAAACCCCCTGATGCTGGCCCATGCTGGCTTGACATTGCATAAGGTCTGCTGTTGGATGCCTTCCAAATCGGCGGGAGCAGTAAGCTCGAAAAGAGAGTCTGCTATCAGCTCGAATATTTCCGCACTAAACACTACACTCTCATTTCTAAACGGTACCCCCTCAGTTGATCGGATGGGATAGGCACAGATTACTAGCATACCTCAGAGAAGTCGCTGAAAGACTAGACAGGAAGGCACCCAGCTTGAAAATGAATGATTAAGAGAAAGAGGAGTGGATATAGCGATGCTACTCGGGGTGGAATTTTTGATTAAAACTCCTATCTGAAATTTACTGCTCTACATAAGATGTTTGCTGGGTTCACTGCCGGAGATAGACTTTCGGCACTCCGAGATTTGAATACCGTGGCGACCTGTGCAAGTCTCTCACCCAACACTGCCACAATTATCTTGGCCCCACCGGGATCACGGAACGAAGTGGAGCTCGTTTATATCCTGCTCCACTAATAAGACAGATAGTCCCGGATGAGTATTGATGAAATAGACAGAAGTTCTAATAAGAAAGCAGGCTCCAGCGCTGTGCAGAGTGCTTTGAGAATGTTTCCATACAACTTTCGAGCAAATCCTTGCGCCAAAGACTTTGGTTTGACTTTGGTTGAATCAAATAACCGGTCCTAGATCACTCCGCATTATGGAAGACTGTGATTTTTTAACTTTGATTCTCCTAATAGTTTAGCGCGAACCGGCTTGGTGCTGATTCTGACAAGGGTGGTATGCCCAGACGGCTGTGACAAGACTGAAACAGGGGCTTCAGCCTTAACCATTTGTTTGAGGGCATAGTAGTGTTCTTCTTTCTAGGTTCTGTAACGTAAAAGTAACTAAGCCGTAAACCAATCAGCTGATGCAAACGACATATATGTAATTGCCATAGGCTGTTTCACACATAGCAATTTCTGTACGAACGGTACACTGTGCTTTTTTCTTTCTTGGCTATGTATTTAACGAACCACATGAAGACTGGGTCAAACCAATCGGCCGAATCGAAACCAAAACTATGCGAAACAAGACAAAACGAGGATGAAAAGCTGGAACAGGCAATAAGGCCAAATAACAAGGTGAGTGATAAGCACGCGCATACTACTAAGATGCTCGGGGTCTGGGCGCTTACAACTGTGACTCCGCCGCCCAAGCACATGCATAATCCATGTTCGGTAAGATTTTTTGTAACACTTTTTAAATAAATAAAAATAGCCTTGTTTTGGAACCAATAAATTGGTTCTAACTCTGACTGCGGAATCCATGCATATAAAGGCTCTACACAATCTTTCTAGACGATTGACCAAACAGCTCGCGACAGACAAGAAGCAGTAATGCGAACACATCACAGCCCAACTGAAACCCGACACTGCGGCATAGCTGAGACGGGTCTACTTAGTACGCTCAATACGGAGCTCAAGCAAAAGGTACATCCTACCCAGACCTGGAGGTTGGCACCCGAGAGAGAGATCAAGAGCGTGGTTCCTAGTCAATGCATCAGGTTTCATCCAGCCATGTAGCACTTACACTGGGAAATGTCAATCATACCAGCAGGAGGCACAAGAACATGCTGTTCCATCTAGTGGCTGTGATAAAGATCGGGTCTAGATCCGATGACAATAAGTATACGAAAAATTATTCCGGATAAGTTCGCGTGCAATGAAAAGGCTATAACACGGAATCAAAGTTTGGTCAAACACAGATCATTGCTACTTCATAGCGCAACGAAGCCCGGCGCGATGTCCCATTCTTGTGCGTCCAAAAAATAGCTCTTATGATGATAAAATTCCGTTTATCAGATTTCTTTGAAGGGAAAGCAGAATACATGAATTCAAAAGCATACAACCTACTTGAGAAATGTCTGTATTTTCGTGTCCAGAGGATCCACACGTTTGTAATGGTGAACACTTACTCCTAGATGACCTGGGGTAAACCAGTCCATCCATTCCGATCGCTCTAGCGAGGGTATCACCTGCTTGAGGATATAATTCGCACTCTCTTTGGCTCCTTGGGCTGCTGCATACGAGTGTTCGTGACAGAACCGGCAACTGTCCCTTGAAAAATCCCCTTCAGCCGCGGATGAGGCGTGCAGTAGAGCCACAAGATCCTGAACTTGTGGTGGACTTTGTTGAGCTGCAACATATGCAGGTTGATGTTGAGCTGCGAACTGCAGAGCTTGCTGCCATCCTATCTCATTTGGCGCTGCCAAACCCCGAGAATGGAACACTCGGTGGGCTAGAACAACGTCCGAAGGCATAAGATAGACTCCCAAGCGGACTACTATCAAATTTCGAAGAGGCGCCAGCTCTTGCCCCAACGAATGCTACATCAATCTTTTTTCATTAGTGAAACGAAATCATCAAGAGAGCAAATTTTATTACCGTATATGCATCTGTGCCTTGATCAGAGAAATATGAATTATGATCAAACGGAAACGTCTGCCAGAATTGACAGGCCAGCGCTCGATTGAACATCGTGCATCGGCCCAACCACAACTCCTCTAGATCTGGACAGCACTTTTTGACGGTCGAGATTACGTTGATATCGGGACCATGGGCATGCTTCACCTGTAAACGACGCAAAGAGCCTGGGAGCTTGGTGAAGACGTTGCGATAGAAGAAACGATTGGAAGCGTTGCTTTTCACGTCGGAATGGCAGTCAATCGAGGCCGCACAAAGCTTCGGAAATAGTGACAAAACCTCTCGATGATTGGTTGCAAACGCTCCATCGTCACATCGGAGCTCTCTACGATGAAGGGCTTTAGTGCTATGTTAGCGGCTCTGTTGGAACTACTTACCGAACAAAAAACACAAGATTCAATGCCTCATCCCAGTCTTGTGATTGACGAATAGTTAGTACTGTTGCCCAGTATCGATAGCCCATGCGATGTAGTTCTGGTGATGCCGACATAAATCCTCGCACATCGGACCAGAGAGGCTTAGAACAACAAATATCGTCCTTTGGAGCCTTTGCGATGCTGGATGGAGCCCGAGTCTCAAAGAGGTGCTTTGCGATGAGTTCGATGAGCTCTAAGGACAGTGGTGGGGGGTGTTTATTGAGAAGAGGTCTTGAAATGAAAGAGTCAACTCAACATATTTGGGTTCGTCGAGCCCACATACCTTGTTAGGGAACCATCTGTGAGTTCAAGTGTCAGTTGAAGGTGAATGCAGTTGAGTTTCGTGATGGTGTTCATTTTGAACAACCTGAAAAGTTGCCGGTGAGTCTTTTTATTCCCATCACCATGGATTAGCATCTCCCACAGTGAAGGTCCGGTACCGGTTCATTCCGGAGTATGTGGGTGAAAACCAAGCTCAGGAGAGGGTAGCGCTTACGTAATACAACACTGCATTAGGCGTTTCAACCCCCCGGACAGAGCGTTAAATACGGGCTCTCCAACCGAGTTGTCACTTGAAGCACTGCAAGCTTTCAGAGAGTCTCTGGCGATCATCCTTCCTACTCTGATGTACGGACCAACGAAGATTCTGGCAGCTCACTGGGGATCAGCGCGACTTGCGCACTGTAAAACACAGGCAAGCATATAACGCACACTACTTCAAAGCCGCAGCGCAGTTACGAACAGTGTAGCCCACTATTATTTGAATCGACTGACCCGGAGCCTACAGGACGTCTCGCTACCGGTTGGTGTTGGATAAAGTGGCCACAAGGAGCACCCCAGCATGCGCCAGTGATAGATTCTAGAAGACGTCCAAAAGACTAGCAACAGGGGTTGCTCTTCGCAAAGTTTGAATTGAACGACTCATTCAGATATGTGTGGAGATGGGAGTAACCATTAGAGAGCGTTGCGCTCGCCCAGTATGGAGGCTTGAATAAAAACGTCTACGCCGCAGTACGCCGTAGAAATATCACCCATATTTTGGGCGCAAAGAAGATCGGATATGATAGGCTTGGGGCAAAGGGTTTGGATTCTGAATGAGCGACCGCCCCACGAACTGAACGATTTGCGTGTCGGCACAAAAGTCAACCGACATAACGAGTTTGCGAAGCTAGTATAAACAGTTTCAAGGAGATAAAGAATGAAAATGCCCACAAAGACAATCCACGATTCAAGTGTGGTGGTGGTACTGATTTAACAGCCCGTGCACGCTGTGGACAAGGTTCGGCTTAACTGAATTTGGAAGTTACCAACAACTATACGTCACCAAACGGGAACAAACGGTGTAGGATCGGCTGACGTCAGAACCAGAACTCGACTTCTAAGATGTCTACGTAACCAGGCGATTCTTCATAATGCCTGAAAACTCAACGCCGAATCAAGTCGGTCACGCACGGTGTCGATGGGCCGCTGGCGCTTGTTCGCAGACGCCGTGATCGTATCAACACGGCTGTGATCGGCTATCGGCTATATGGAGCTCGGCTAAACCCGCAAGGCCGAAACGTGTGTAGCTTTGCACCAGGCAAATTTAAGAGATCGGCAAGATTCGGATCACGATTGGACGTTTCGATGCGAACCGCTAGTAAAGTGCAAAGTAGGCATGTTGCTGAATATTTATGCACCACCGTACTGCATCTAAGCTGTTCAATTGGTTGGCCGTGACAAAGAATTCTGGACAGGCCGCTGCGGTTCGCATGGATCAACTTATCATCAAGTTTGACATTTCGCAATATAAGCGAGAGCCAATACAGCTTGTGGAGATTTCGTATCTGGTGAGACAGCCGCAGTCCACGAAACACAACCCATCAGTTCATTTGGGAATCAGGCTAATAGTTTACCCTCCACGCTTACTCTCAAGAGGTAATAGTGGAAGTCCAGAGTCACGGCCCAAAATTTATCTTATCTCGACATTACGGAGGGAACAACCCCCGGTATACAAGTCATTCTAGTGTAAACACCCTAAATGAAACATTACTCGACATCATTACAAAACATAAAATCTAAATGACAAAATTATCTAACAAGATAATAAAAAAGAAGTCTCCCAGCTAAGCTATGCAAGGTATATACATGACGAACAAATGAAAAAAGCACCAAACATCCCATAGATAACTCGCAAACACCAGGTTTTACTCTTCCTTGTGCTTGCGAGCAGCAGCCTCGAGCAACTTGATATCGTTCATAGGATCGAGCTCGGCACTTGGATGCCTGTACGATCCACCCCATCGGTCAGCCCACGTGAAGTACTAATTAGGAAGTTTGATGAGTGATCATGACAGAATTTTAATGATGTTCCACGTACCTGGCCGTAGTTGCAAGTAAAGTACAAGTGGTGCAACGTATGGTGCGCAGGGCCGTTGATAAAGTTGATAAACATGTTGCCAGTGACCATGTCAGAGTCGTGAATCTGCAGAAACAAAAAGGGTTAGACGAGGTGAAAATAGCTATGTGTGATGAGAACGTACGAATATCGTCCAAAAGTTGATAGCAACGAACAAGCCGAGATAAACCCATCGTTGAAGCGGGAACTGGATCGTTTTTAGGTTAGTCGTCCGTTGAGACAAGTGAGGAAATGAGACATACGAGGTAGATGAAAAGGTGGTACGGGATTGATTGAGCAAATCCGTCTACCGGGTGGAAAGCATGGCTCGCAAATGGCGTAGGGACGAGCCATTTGTGATGAGGCTTGTGCAGTCGCTTGTAGAGTATCGGATGATGCAAGATACGATGGATCCAGTATACAAGATAATCCGTAAAGACAAGGAAGCTAAAACCAAATGAGTGTCATGTTGAGGAAGGAGACCAACGAAAAACTCACAATGGAACTGAGAGGACAAGATACGTGTAGCCGTACTTGGCTGGGTCATCATATAATTGTGAGTAGCCTCGGACTTCACCCTAGGAGTACGTCAGCAAATGTTGGAATGTTGGTAATCAAGTGAAAACGCACCAGGAAAGATGGCAGAGTGAGCAGAGTCATGCCGGGGAATGCTTGCAGAGCACATTGAATCTCCAGCTTTACTTGGTTCTAGAAGAAAAAATGTCAGGCCGTGTGCTAGTAGAACGACGCGTACAACTCACTTTTAAAAATTTGGGGTGCTTCATCATGGTGTGGTCGAATATTAAGTAGTAGGATAGCGCGGCGAAAACAAAATAGAGCACATGGATGCCGATAAGCGTGATGACTCCCAGTGATAAGAGCTGTCGAGGAATGTAGTCCCTCGGCCACGCAGAGGCCGTCAACGCTGGCGAGGCCCATTCCATCAACCACGCCGGCAACGAGCTAGGCAACGCTGCCAGTTTTAACGCGGCATCCGCAGCGTCCGACGGTGGTGGATGCGGCAAGGAGCTCACAACCGACGTCCATAGCGAAGGAGAGGGCGCAGGGATTGCCGAAGACGTGATGTTAGCTACCGCTTTTGGCAAAACAGCAGACAGGGGAAGGGCCGCGGCATAGAGGCGGTCAAAAATAAGCTCGTCTGCAATGTGGAGCACGATGTCCATGGTGGTGGAGAGCGAATGTGGAGGAAAACGTCGGACACACGTCGTTTATGAGGCACAGAATCTGGAAAAGAAGTTGAATGCTCGAGGAAAGAAAAATCAATTGGACCACTTTTTGTTGGCCAATCACGCGACGAGTTCGCGTGCCAAATCTCAGGGACCCCACGTGATCCATCGCATCGTACGTGCCGCGGCCCGATGTGACAAATCTAGACACAACAACATCGTTGGAGGTTATGAGGTAAATCTCTTGTTCGCGTCGTTGGGCCGATGAGATTCAGTGTTTTCACTTGTCTCGAGCCAGTGTTTACACCTAAACAACTTGGCGCGAGAAAGCGCGTGCTTCGTTTGGATTCCGGATGATGCCGAATATATGCGTTCCCTTGGTGTGGGTATTCGTTTCGCCCACACCGGTCGCCGTTCGACGCCGGATATGACGTTTTTTTCGCTCAACTTCTACCGACTTTGCTGCAACGCGCCATAATCTTATCGGACGATGGTAGATAAGATAAGATCAGCTCATACCTCATTAAAAAAAGGCGCGCATACATCCAACGCCCCGAGCAGAGCCTGAATATCCGCCCCGGCTACTCTTCAACCCCCCGCCTCTCATCCGGCCAATTTAGCATTAAAGTCAATTCCGGGGCGCCTATAACACACCTCAGCTCGTGTAAGCTATCCACCATTGTATGACTCCCTAACATCCCTACCTGTGTGCTCACCGAGGCGAAGATCCACCATACCCGGCGTTCACCCATGATGGCCACAGCTTTTCTGCTTTTATTTGACGCACATGATGTGATTGATACATGGAATCTCCTGCGCGCCTTCGGTAATACTTTGCCACCTGCCGCCACTCGTAGCCGCGTTCGCCAGGTTCCGTCCCACAACGGGATCGTGTCACCACGCAACTGATCGACCCGGACCGTCAAGGCAAGGTGCACAAATGATCGGGGCCACAAAACAAGTGCATTGCACTATGTTGCCGAGGCAGGGCGGCGTCGCACTTCGGAGCTTGTCTGTGTGGGACGATGGATGGCGCATACGCTTTTGTGGTATTCTCGTTTCATAGTTTGTTGCACACCACTCAGCCTTTGTTCTATAATCCAGGCGAAAAGAGATATTATGGGGAACATCCAGTCGGTAGGTAAAGTCTTTCATAAGAAAAATAGATTGAATCATTGAAAGTCATAATATGTAGTACATCGTAAACTTCATCCCTTCATAGTAAAATATTTTTTCAAACCGTAAAGGTCGTTTTCAACGGCAACGATCGACTACTCGATCCTACGTAGGCGGTGAATGTCCCCTTGGGCACCGTCCACGTCTGCTTCTCGACGCTCCATACCGCGTGATCCTTCTGGCGAAGCTTGAACGTGGCGGTCTTGCTTTGCCCTTTGGTGAGGCAGAGCTTGTCGAAACCTCGGAGGGAGCGAACCGGTTGAGAGGTTTGAGACGAGGGGTAGGAAAGGTACTATATATTTTCGGTATGAGTAACGGAAGGCATATGAGACGTGAGAGATCTGACCATTTGGGCAACTTCGCAACCGGTAACGGAGCCTGTGTTCTTGACAGTAGCTGTGATAGTATAAGCAACATCGTATAGAGTCGCCTTTCCATCGAACGGCTCTTTCGTAAGAAGTACGCCTAAATTTTGCTTCAGTACGATAGCAAGCATGTTGTTTTATCTACTGACCGTCGGTTGGCTTTCCAGGAGTCGACTTGACTTTGATACTACTATAATCAAACGTAGTGTAGCTAGAATATCAAGTTAGGACATGTATGAATATGAAAGCAGGATAGACTGATAGCTCACCTAAGTCCAAAACCAAACTCGAAACGTGGGGTGATGTTCTTTGCGTCGAACCTATGTCATGTTTTAGTCTTTGAAGCTACCGAAGATCGAGATATATGCATACCATCGGTAGTCGATCAGGTTCCCCTCCTCAAAGTTGATATGCGGGTCCGTAACGTTGTCGGTGAATATCCCATTCGGGGGGAAGTCAGAGGCGGATTTGGAAAGAGTGAATGGAAGCTGTGATACACGGTATATGAATGAGGCCAGGTGAAAAACTACGACACTTGGTACCCACCTTGCCCGATGGGTTCACGTCTCCATACAAAATGCTCGCAATCGCATTACCAGTTTCTTGGCCAGGGTAGTAGGCAAACACAACCGCTGTTACGTTCTCATGATCAATCCAGTCTTCCATTCTAACAAAAGCGTTAGCTAGGAGAATCAATAACGAACAATCTAAACTCACAAAACCTGTTGCCCGGAATGAATAACCACGATAGTGTTATTGCATTGAGCCGCGACAGCACCAATCAACGCATCACCGTTACTCCAAAGCGTAAGGTTGTCCCGATCCAAGCTCTCAGTCTGGTACGCATAGGTGAAGACGATTGAAGTATCGGCAATGGCAGCGTTTTTGGTTGCCGTATCCAAGTCGAGATCGTTGGACGCCCAATTGACCTGCGTTGCGCTCGCCTGGTTCTTGGCCTGGATGCCGTCGAGCGGGGTGACGATGTATGGAGCATAAGCCGCACCGGAGCCACCGCCAACGCTATAAGTGCCCTAGAAATGGAATTAAAAGACGGTAAAGCGATAAAATAGAAGAGGACATACATTGTTGGCGTGACTAGGCAAACAGTTGTTGAAATTGCCGCAATATAGGAGCCCATCCGGATTCGCACCAGCATCCTGCCCGAACACGGCAAGGAACTTGGACTTGTTCAATGGGAGTCCGCCTCCATTCGTACGCTTGTTCTTCAAGAGCGTCGCGCTCTCCTCGCCAATCTTGCGAATAACCTTGTAGTGATCGCCCTGGACGTTAATGTCCGTGTTCCCAGGATTCAACGCGATATACTGTTGGTTCAAAATCCCAGCCGTGTTGTACTGAAGCGACGGGAAGCCCTTGTCCTGACCGAGCGCATAGTACGGCGTCAAGATTCGGTGAACCATGTCGTCCAAACGCGCCATCGGTACCGTTCCATTCTGCACGAGCGCAACGAGCTCCGAACCCCAAAAGCCCGTCCCGGGCATAGTCAGATCCAGCCCGCCTAAAGCAGCACCCGTGTTGGTCCAGTGCGCAAACCAGTCGGACATGACATGCCCTTGGAAGTTGAGTTCGCCCTTGAGAACGTTGTTGAGGGTGACCGAGTCTTCGCATGCGTGTGAGCCATTGATGCGGTTGTATGCGCACATAATCGAACCGGTTCCGGCGCGGACGGCCTCAGCGAACGACAGTAGGTAGGTCTCATGAAAAGCGGCCTATACAAGGTAGTGAGTATGTTGCCAGGTTGTAGCAGTAGATATGGACTTACGTCCCCGATATCAGACGAAATGGGAAGAGGGTAGGAAGAAATGTTACTGAGTGGAGGAGGGATCTGGGCATTGCGGTATGTTTCCTGTTCGTATAGCGCGTAGTGTTTGCTGGTTGCGACAACTCCCTGATCCTGGAAACCTTTGACGCTTTGATACGATCCAACGCTCGAAAGGTAAGGATCAGAACTGAAGCCTTCCCAGTTTCGACCGCCAAGAGGAGAGCGGCCGAGTGGACCACCTGTGACGGGTGCAAGCGCCATATGGATGCCCTTGCCTCGGAACTCGGCTCCTAATGCCGCAGCTCGGTCGTAGAACAGTTCGCGATCCCAGGTTGCAGCAACTGTGACCTCCGCTGGAAATTGGGAAGCAAAAGTTGCAGGACGCTGTTCGATATGTAAGAACATGGTGGCAGTAGCGGTCGAATGGAAACTCACGACTCCGGCTGGACCATCTTGCAAACAGAAAGAGGGGATGTTTAGACGAGGGACCCCCCCAGTGTTGCCGGCGCAGGGGGTGTAGGCACCAAGGCCAGTAGTGATGTTGACTGAATAGCATCGTGAGTCTATAGTTAGATATGGTATAGCTATGTTAGTATCTTACCCTTTTCCTCAAGCGTCATTTTGGCTACTACGGCTGCTGCCTTGGCGAACGCACTCTTCCAGGCGCTGCCGCCATCGGCCAAGGCTACTCAGAAAGACTGTATTAGTGCCGAATAGGCCAGACATATGAAGTGACTTACGACCGGTCCATGTAGCGTTTGTGTTTTGCCGTTTGGTGCTCGAGGCCAGAGAGCCGTCAAAGGTAAGCGCAAGTGCAACAACAAGCCAGGAGAGACGCATCATCGTAAAGGAAGCAAAGGTGGACAAGACTTCGCTATGTTGACTGGGGTTCAAGACGCTAATTTATAGAATATCGCGTGCTGGCTTTGGCTACGTTCATCGGTGATTTTGGCTACAGCTTCCGCTTTCCTTACATAAAGCCAAGGATATGGATCGTGAGTAAAAATGGACTCACAGGCCGCAAGGTGCCACAGATCGCCTCTCATGGCTTGTCATGAGACCTGTGGCCGGGTAGTTGAGAAGACGTTTCGGCGCCAAAAGTCTGTGCGTTCATTGTTTGCTCAGTTCCACCAAGGTCCGGGCTGCAGAGTAACCGAACTATTTGGATTGATGAGATTAATGGAAGACTTGAGAGAACGATGATCTCGTACCCCACACCTCCACTTGCGCCTGTGGGCGCGAAGCGGGACCCCCACCGAGCTCCGGTTGTGTCAGCCCTGAACACAAATCTCCCAATATGGTGCTTATTCTAGAAATCGGGAGGGTTCTCAAATAGCCGGTCATGCTCCCAATATCACCGATGGAAAATACCCGATATTCTCAAAGTCGCACAGTACAGCGAGTATATCATCGAGCAAGCGGTCAAATTTCTAGAAAGTCTCGTCATTTGTCGAGCATAGGCAGTTGACTTGTCGGCGAGCGTGCCCGGGTACTGGTGAATCAAATACCAATAGGAAAATGTAGCAGTGGAAGCTTTTTCGCCGAAAAGGCTGACTTGTGTCCAATCGAAACGAAAGACGAAATACCAAGCACATTCCATTTTACGGACGCCGGACCGACGGTTGAGATGATGACCTTCCAAAACCACGGAGAAGTTGTTCATTTTCTAGGCTTTGATTCTTGTTTACGATGGCGGACTACACTCCGGTCCAGATTCGACGGACCGCTCGTCCATCCAAACCACACTCGCCTATGGAGGGATCGTGTACCATAACGAGAGTCTAGGCCTGGGTACGGATAAATGTTCTTCATGTTCTTCAGTAGACTCATGGTGAACTGAAGGAGAATGACAAGAGAAGACTTCGCGTGGTTGATCACTTAACAGCACGTGATCAAGGGCACAACCGGCGGCAGAAGTGTGCCCACCATTGTGCGGTTCTAACAAGCTCACTATATTGGCTAATCTGTTTGTTCACCTTGACAAGCTTGCTGCACCTAAAGAGTGCACTCGGATTTAGCCCGGAATACTAATCACCTTGCTCGCCAAGGTCACTCCCCCCTACATAATGTTGACGCGGCACGAACAGGGTCCGAGGGTCTTGCCAGGTGGCATGCCTCGGCTCGTCGGATCTTGCTCAGCCAGTTGTGTTCACATCTCACTCCCGACATTTCAGTGAAAGATTTTGTAGACTGCAGGCGCGTGTTTGAGTGCTGAATCGCGCCAGACGAAACTGTCACGATAATAATGCATATACGATCACTGCCGCCTTAGTTATCCTTCGCTTGCAGATTTGAGGCTGAAACTCACGTCGAAGTCGATTTTGAGACTAGAGTGACTTCGGCAACGATAACTTACGAGCGGACTTTCTCATAAAGGCGGGCAGATCCATTGTCTCTTGAATACGTTGGCTTTGTACTACGGCAATCCAGACGAATACACCCATAGTGTGAGTTTAGCGTTTGAAAATGTGAGCAAGGTGACCTGCTATGGCCATCCCAAGCCATGCGCATTTCCCTAGTGATTTAACTATTAGAGGGAGAAGAAATTGATTCTGTGGTGAGATAAAGCGCTGAAGAAAGACTGAAGGGTGGGTCGGATAAAGAAGTATGAGGGTATATTCACATTAGAGAGGCTATGGTAGACTGGAAAGTGGCAAGGCTGAGGATAAGTTGTCCGTGACAGCGAACTGGGAGAAAGATGTAAGTCTCCCGATACGCTAGAGTGTCCATATAGCCTTAGTATTTATAATTAATACCGTCGACTAGCTTAATTGCACTAGAATGCGTAGCTGTAAGGGGGAGAGGAACTACGGGATGAGTGACCGGATACTGCAACCTCGGCGTGAGTCCAATATATTAGGGTGCGGTATAACATAGGTGAATCATATACCGTACCCTACGATATATAACCAAGCATGCACAAGTCCCACCACATTCCGTTACAAAAGATTGATAACATACCTATTGGTCTCTGATATATGGTACGTTTGCCGCTTCCAAGCATTACGATTATCATCTAAGTAAAAGCAAGATTTACAATCGAACAGCAGACATTCATCTCCAAGCATGGACAAATACGTAGCTTCAATGTACACAGCCACTAGGTCAGGCTGAACTTGACCACCTTCTCCTATCTTGATCAACCTGCGCTTTTGCCCAACGCCATCATCCACCAGCTGCTAAAGTACCGCTGAAACCTACATATGTCATTTTTAGCGTTCCCCCGTAGGATGGAGGAGTCTACTGTTCCAATTTCCAACAAAATTATTGGCCGCGTGTCTGGGTAATTGACGAACCTAGAGTTTCTAACAGATTTTTTTTAAATATCCTATGGTATCTCTGTGATCTTCGTGGATATAACTTGTCATAAGATCCGCTCATTGTAGTCCTACCCTCTACCGTTCTGAAAATGCGACTATCGCTACACTCGACGACTTGCTTAGGCCAAAGTCCTGAACCTCACATGTTACGAATCCCACCCATCCATGTCAAAGCCAGGTCTTTATTGCCAAGGAATGATGGGTGAAGATGTCACCAGAGCTATTGCTGAACTAAAACTAAGAGGTGACGGTGATGTGCGTTGGTCCTATTTCTATGCACACAACCCCCATGGTTCCCTTATGGGGTCGCATTGGTATGTTCTCTTGATGGCGGCCCGGTTCAGCTCGTGCTAACATACGGCTGTGAGGTCCGGTAATACTCTCTAAGTATAGACTGATGGATGCAATGAGTCGGATGGGAAGTGTATGAGTAACAAATAGCCTGATGTCTTGGATGCCCTCCTGATGCTGCTTTAAGGAAGTCGAAGTAGGTAACACTAGGTCTCTAGGCTTAATTGCCTCTGAAGTCTGTCCTCTCAGCTGGGTTTGTGTAATTTTAACAAAAACTCTACTTATGATTCTAGAACCATCCCAAACTGCAATCTTTGGTCACTTTGTTCGCCGCCCTACAAGTATACTCAAAAGTTGAATCCGTAGCTCGTTCTGGCGAATAGGACAACTAGTAGCTTCCGGTGAGCTGGGGTAAGTTCCATCCTTCTGAGGAGACGTATACCAGAGGCTGACTGGTAGTGTCACCTAGCATGTTCCTGGGTATTCCTATTCGCGTGTTGTACCGAAGAGGCTTTGTCGTGGCACTCGTGCTTATTATATCTCAGAATCAGCATAGGCGGATATTTTTACAATTCTCCGAGGTATGGCAGCAGGCGTGTTACGCAACCTAGGTTCTGTTTAACGGTACTAAGCGACACGGTCCCTTTGCTAAAGCATCTCCCTCAATGGTTGCATTACTACCACTATTCAACCAAAAGATTGGCTACGTGTTTTTCAACAGCATGTTAATACTATTCCGCAGTAATGGCAGTTTTCGTTGCTGGTCATGATTTGATTTGAACTCATTTACTCGAAGATAGACGTGGAATCTCACGTGCCAGCTCAACTAACGTGCTTTATTTGATAGCCGGAATCTCGAAGCCTTCGATTGACCTATTTTTAAACTTTGACGGGAGATAGTCGCGAACAGGTGAGCGGATTCTCGCTACTTTTGGTTACATCGGACGTCTTGTGAGCAATCGTTTCATTTTGTTCGCGGCCCGCAGCTGGTTCTGAAGTGGCTTTGCGACAGGTGTGCGGGAGCCTGGCGGGCCGCGACGCAACAGCGTAGTCACTGAAATACACAACACAGCAGCTTATAAGCAGCGTTTGGATTCTGGAGAGTCCTCACTACTCCTCGTTTTTTTACTCGCCATGTTTACTACTGCTGCTCTCTCTTTGCTTTCTCTCGCTCCGGCTCTGCTCGCCTCCCCGGTCGAGCGTTGCACTGGAACTATCTCGTCTCTCGATGATGTTGCTGCAGCCATTAAGTGTACTACCGTGAGTCCGTGTCCACACTATATAGCTGAAGGAACTAAAATTTTGCGCTTGGGCATTCTATAGATCAACATCAATTCGTTTACAGTACCCGCCGGGAAGACATTCGAGCTTGACGCACCGAGTGGTGCAACCGTCAATATGCTTGGTGATCTTACGGTTAGTGCATAAATGGCTAGTAATGGGACCCAGGCTTACAAACTCGTATAGTTTGGGTACGAAGAGTGGGCGGGGCCTTTGTTCCAGTTGACGGGAACCAGTATCACTTGTGCGCCACTCCAAGCTCCAATTCAAATTATTACTAACATTTTTTTGGCAGTCAACGGCAATGGCCACACGTTCAACGGGCAGGGTGAACAATACTGGGATGGCCTCGGAGGGGATGGTAGCACCAAGCCTCACCCTATGATGAAGTAGGTCACATAACATTTGTTTGGGGGATTCTAATACTAAACGAGTGTGGAATAGGATCAAGTCCTCTGGCACTTTCACCAACGTAGTTGTCAAAAACTCTCCCCAGCAATGCTTCAGTTTCGGTAACAGCGCTGCGCTTGTCGTGTCCAAGGTGACTGTCGATAATTGTAAGTACCATCTCGCCCGCAAAAAAAACTGTCTTAGCCTCATGATATTAAATAGCGGCCGGAGACGCTGCAAACAGCAAGAGTGATGGAGCCGCTGCTGGTCATAACACCGATGCGTTCGATGGTGAGACGCAAATAACTCACTGATTGAACCCTACTAAACGCTGTGTATAGTGTCTGTCTCAAACCTGACTATCGAGGACAGCACTGTCCACAACCAGGACGACTGCCTTGCCATCAACAAAGGTTCCAACATCATCTTCCAGCGCAACAGCTGCACCGGCGGCCACGGTATCTCCGTCGGCTCTATTGACTCTAGCGTCACCGTCAGCAATGTACAAATTCTGAACAATGTTGTAACCAACAACGATCAGGGACTCCGTATCAAGACCAAGGCAGCCGCAACTGGGTAAGTTTAGAAAAAAACGCATACATGTAGTCCAATAGCAAACCTGCGTCCAGATCGACTGTTTCAGGTATCACGTACACCGGTAACACTGCGACTGGGTGCAAGAAGTTTGGTGTAATCATCGACCAGAGCTATCCTAGCACCCTCGGCACCCCAGGAACAGGTGTTACACTCTCAGTAAGCACATTTTCCAAACACGTGGATGTATCTGACGGTGTGCTTTGTGGCAGGGTGTTACTTTCTCCGGTACCAACACCGTCTCGGTCGCGAGCACCGCCAAGCGTGTCGCCGTCAACTGTGGATCTGGATCTTGCACTGGTATGAACTATTACACTATGGTTGTGGTTTGAGGACGCTTACACTGAGCCTAGGCACCTGGAACTGGTCGGGACTCAAGACTTCTGGAGGAGTAGCTGGTACAATTAACTACTCGGGCATCACTGGTTTCACCCAATAAGAGATAGGCCTTGGTTGGATTGGGTGACATGCCTGTAGCTACTCATATCCGCCTATTCAATTTGAGCCGGAGTGCATGATCATAAACTCAGAACACTATAGTCAGGTCAGAATACTGCCATAAACGTTATACTATTGGCAGTGTTTTGAGACACTAAGTTGGTATTGTACACAAAAAAAATATCCCTCAGGCATGCTCGTCGTAGTTGTTTTGAAGGAAGGCGTAATGGCCTTACGATGAATTAGGAAATGTCGATATAGTTTCAAATTGGTGAAGCCCACTGGTTAATCAGCCTCCACTGATTGCGTCATACTTACAAAGTCCAATATCATATTCAGCCCAAGAGATGACCCACAACTCGAAATTACCTCCTTAGCCTTCACCGACACTTACTGTTCCGCAATGTCTTCCCTTACAGGCACTTACCTCGCATATACCTACGGGTCGACTACGAATACTCTAACCACGCTCGCCACTTCACAAATACCTCACAGATCACCAGACAAAGGAGAAATAAAGATTCAAGTATGCGCATCTGCTCTGAATCCGGTCGACGTCCAGTTGGCTGGATGGACGGGAATATTGAAATTTGCTATAGATTGGGTTGGTGGCGCATCTATCAAGGAATATGAAGGTCAAAAGATTCCTGGCGCAGATTTGTCTGGTTTAGTCGTTGCAACCGGCGCAGGAGTTGACAAGTGGAAAGTCGGAGACCAGGTTTTTGGGTGGGACCTTTCGCTGGTAAGTCCATTTTACAACCAACATACCTGGAGCTAAGCTTGGCTCCGATTCTCCCCAACCTCGAAAGACGGGAAACGGTACAAACCAGGAGTATATCATCCTATCTGCAACCAGCGCGCTCGTGCCAAAGCCGTCGAATCTATCTCATGCTGAAGCCGCCAGTCTTCCTCTCGTTTTTCTTACCTCATATGCGTCGTTGATACTGCGCGGTGGGCTCGATCGTAACTCGGATTTGAACACCAGCCAAGTGAGTGTCTTATTATTTTCGGAAATGAGTTTTTAATAACACGTGCTATTGATAGGGAACGAAGGTTTTGATTCTTGGCGCAAGCGGAGGTACTGGCATTGTTGGCGTACAAATCGCCAAATATTTTGGGGCACATGTCGTTGCTGTGTGCAGTGGTAAAAACGCAGAATTCGTCAGGAATCATGGCGCCGACGAGGTTAGTGAATATATGACTAGATTTTTTTGTAGTCGTCAACGTGTGTATATGCGTCCAAATCCAGGTGATTGACTATACGACCCAAGATGTTCCATCTGCTACGATCTCTCGTGGACCATACAAAGTTATCTACGACTGTGTTGGTGGGACTGAGCTTATACCACATCTCGCAACTTTGCTTGCTCCCGAGTCTTCCGAGTCGGGGCCAACTGGCCCAGGAACATATGTTACTATTGTTGGGGATAAAACATCGCGCACACTAATGGGAGGATCGGTCACCTACCTTTCATCCCCTCGGATGCTTTTTCGAACACTTCTGGGTACCATGGGGCTCGGACCACGTTATTATTGTGTGAACCTTACAGCAGGCGAGGAAGAACTAGGTGCACTTCTGCGGCTCAGCGCAGAGGGAAAGGTCAAAGCAGTCATAGACGGGGAGCCATTCGGACGTGAACAGGTCAGGGAGGCGTATGCCAAACTAGAAAGTGGCAGGGCCAAAGGAAAGATTGTTGTCGACTGGGAGAAAGCTTAGGTATATGTTTTCTTTGTCAAAGTGATTACACAAGTCTTGGCTCCGAAAATATATTGTATTCAGTTAGACTTAAAGCAGTCTTTGTCATCAAACAACCGAAGGGTTTGTTGCGATATAACCTCCGTCTACCGTCAATATCTGGCCAGTTATGTAGTATGACGCTGGAGAAGCAAGGAAGAGCGCGGCACCAGCCATGTCGGTGTCCCTAAGTCATAGATTGAGTAAGTTCGATCATGAACTTCTTTAAGTTGAACTTACAATCCTCCTCGCCCCATGGGCACTCCAGTGATACCCTTGCCTATTGCGTCTGCCTTGGAGCCTTCCATAAACTGCTTCTCATGGCCTGTCATTTCTGACGGGAACATCCCTATATAACATAGAACGGTTGATATGTTCTGTTATGAGAGAGCGGGCAGCAAGACTAACCTGGTGCAATCGAGTTGACGCGCACTGGAATGTTTTTGAGAGCCAGCTCAGTCGCAAACATCTTTGTTAAATGGATTGCTGCTGCCTTGGCCGAGTTGTATGCAAACTATGGATTGCCTTGAGACATGGTCTTGATATAAGCATGGACATGCAGCTCACATGATTTTGGGATCGCTTCATCTGTCCAGAGATACTACTGGTGTTGATAATCCCGGCACTCCATGCGCCGCGTTCCTCGGACGCCTTGTGTAACAGACCGAGGAACGCTGAAGTGACAAAGAAGATTGAAGATGCGTTGATCTTGTAAAGGTCGCTCCATTCTGTAACAAAGTCAGAAGGTCCGCTTTAGACAGATATATAAAACTTGCCTTCAAACTCTTCGGCATCAAACATGGCGCTGCCGAGAGTATGAGGATCCTTATTTTCAGGAGCCTTCTCATCAACGAAAAACGGAGACTTGGGGCCGCTCTGACCCGCACTACCAGAATCGTCAGAAAATACCTCTCCACCCGTGATGCCACCCACTTGTTGAACAGTAAATCCAGCTTTCCGTCATTTTTTTGAATTGTCTGAACTGCATTCTTGATGCTGGCTTTGTCGGTTACGTCAAGCTCAAGCCTGCAATAACATGTTTTCAGATGCGCGACAGTGAAAGGAAATACAGAAACTTACGGAATGAGATGCCCATCGGCTTTGGGACCATGCTCCTCTGAGCTGCCTTCTACAGCCTCGTTTCTGCGGCTCCCGATATAGACTTTGGCTCCATTGGCGGCGAGGGTCTTGGCGATCATAAGACCACTAAAAAGTACATGAGCCGATCTATGACGAATGATGTGATTGAGAACACTTACATTCCAGTTCCACCTCCCGTCACCAAAGCAACACGCCCAGCGACATCGTAGATAGTTTTGGAGAGCAAATGATTCATGTTGATTGATGATGGTGGGTCGAGATGAAAGTCGATGACCAGAAGACGATGACACCATTGGATTATATGCGTCATGGAAGGTCACGTGTATGGTCGTGTGGTCTGGATTTTCTTACGCCACGGCCAGATGCTGGAGAGCATACCACGATCACCTGTATATAGTAACATATAGGGCTGTTACTGAGTGTATACGCCATTCTGAAGTTCTAAACGCGCAAATCATGAACTCATACGAGCGTAGAGCGTTCGGAGGCGTTTTCAGATTTCTAACTGGTCGATAGAGCTATTAGGAATACGCTCATGTTTCCTCAAAAGTCAACAACATAGGTGTACCCGATGGTTGTATGATGCATTCCGGCGATTTTAATTCCTTTTAATTCATTTATTCAATATTGATACACCTATACTCTCACACCACTAGCATTATCATACATGCTTATGCACCAGCAGCAGGATGCACAGCCAAAACACCACCATCCACGTTCAAGATTTGCCCGGTCATGTAATAAGACGCAGGCGATGCGAAGAAGAGCGCTGCTCCTGCCATATCTGTATCACTATAATATTCGGAACGTTAGCATGAACCAAGATAGGATAAAGTCTTAAGTGTACTCACGCTCCCCCGCGCTGGAACGGAATTGTCCTCAGGCCTTGGAGCCTCTCGTCAGCGCTCTTGCTGTCCAGTGTCTTGCTCTCTGCAGAGGTCATCTCGCTCGGGAAAGTACCTAGCATATAGACGTTATGACAATGTGATATGTTGGGCCGGGAAGCGACATACCAGGCGCGATCGAGTTGACTCGAACCTTGATATTCTTTAAAGCGAGTTCGGTAGCGAACATCTTGGTCAAATGAATGTTGGCGGCTTTGGCCGAGTTATAGCAGAACTATACATGGCAATGTCAGGATAGACTCTGCGGGCCAAGTGAAAGGCAGACGTACTTTGCCCTGCGAGATCTTGAGTTGTCCCGAAATACTGCTAACGTTGATCACAGCCGCACTCCATGCTCCTCGCTCCTCGGACGCTTTCTGTAACAGACCAAGGAAAGCTGTGGTCACGAAGAAAATGCCGGCAACATTGACAGAATACAACTTTCCCCACTCTATCGACATCAATGAATTTAACGAGGCAGAAAGAGAATAGAAGATAATACCTTCAAACTCTTCGTTATCGAACAAGGAGTTTCCGAAAGTCTCAGGATTTTTCCTCTCTTTAGCGTCCTCCTCTACCACAAACGAAGATACAGGTCCAGTTTGCGCCGCGCTACGTCCAATTCAGTCAAGGGGCATATACAAACACTATAG
The DNA here is from genome assembly GCA_037042815.1 of Ceratobasidium papillatum. Taxonomy (NCBI): domain Eukaryota; kingdom Fungi; phylum Basidiomycota; class Agaricomycetes; order Cantharellales; family Ceratobasidiaceae; genus Ceratobasidium; species Ceratobasidium papillatum. The sequence continues at coordinate 41,102 of JAYRCO010000058.1, forward strand.
AGACAAACTCACTTGTTGAACAACAAGTCAAGCTTCCCGTCGTTCAGCTCAATAAGCTTGACAGCAGCCTTGATCGACTCCTTGTCACTGATATCCAACTCGATCCTAGTGCACATTCAATCCAATGTTATTCGTATTGGCTTTTTATGCACGTACGGAACAACCTGACCCTTGGAGTTAGGGTCAATCTCCTTAGCAGTTCCCTCGACTTTCTCAGTACGGCGGGCACCAATGTAGACTTTTGCGCCGTTCTTGGCGAGTGCCGCCGCTATCATCGCGCCACTTGTAAGACAAAATAAGTTTCTCTAACCGGTCATTATGAAAGTCTACTCACAGACCCGTTCCGCCCCCAGTAACGAGCGCAACACGACCAGAAACATCAAAAATCTTACCAACAGTCAAGTGATCCATTATTATAAAATGCAAATAGTGAGTCAAGCAGGGGCAGAATTCTATTCAAATGACTTATATATGCGTCCATCCAGTCATCATCCGATGTAAACGCGGGTGGAGGTTCAGTCAGTATGATGAAAGAATGATGCATGTTGGTCGATCGAGTGAGTCAATGACGGCTGGCGCATTTATAAGGTGGGATGAATGCTTTGTTGGTGGTGCGGGATTAAGCCGGAAGTGGTCGAAGTCGCGCTGCGTCATTTGTGTGGTCCGAGACTCGAACGAACGTGTTAGTTCATTTGGACAATCATCGAATCGGGACTGGTCCTATTTGAAGGATTATATGCTTGTTTGAAGGATGGGTGCTTCAGTTGTTCATTTTGAGTTATCTATGTGGATACAAGTATGAGAATATCGATACAGGATAGTGCCAAGTCCGACTATTTACGATGTTGCAGGATGCGTAGCGATAAATCCTCCATCCACCGTAATAATTTGTCCAGTGATATACGCAGACGCGGAAGATGCGAGGAAGAGCGCTACCCCGCCCATATCTGTGTCACTGAGAACCAGTCGAAATCAGCAGCTTGTATCAAAAAACTATGGGAGAGAACATACTTTCCACTTCGTCCAAGAGGAATCTTCCCTAGACCTTGGCCGATTTCACTCGCTTCGTCTCCCCCGAGCGTGCGTTTACCTTGTTGGCCCGTCATCTCGCTTGGGAATACACCTGGTCACAGCCGTTTGTTAATAAGAAATTAGCAACATGATAGTTTTGTAGTTGAACGCACCTGGAGCAATCGAGTTTACTCGAACCGGGATATTCTTCAACGCAAGCTCGGTCGCAAGCATCTTTGTAAGATGAATATTCGCAGCCTTGGCCGAGTTGTAACAGAACTACGCCAAATCAATCGTCAAAACATATAATTGAAGGAGAAGGATAAAGAGCGAACCTTGTTCTGTGCTATTTTCAGTTGACCAGACATACTGCTAATATTGATCACGTTCGCAGACCATGCACCATTCTTTTCCGAGGCTTTATGAAGAAGCCCGAGAAAGGCGGAAGTGACGAAAAAGATCGAGGCTACGTTGTTCGTATAGAGTCCTCCCCATTCTATTGATCCGACCCTTAGTTCATATATCTATATGAACTCATTGAAAACTGACCTTCGAAACTTTCATTATCGAACAACGCATTGCCCAACGTTTCTGGATTCTTGTTTTCGGGTGCCGAATCGTCGTTGAAGAACATGGACACAGGGCCTGTTATCGCGGCGCTAGTTTGATTCAGTTGAGTGTGTTGTATTGATCGACAAGATAGATGGGATCTCACTTGTTGACTAGGATATCGAGATGTCCGTCTGTTTCGGAGATTATCTTGACGGCGCTTTTGATACTTTGTTTGTCGCTCACGTCCAGTTCGAGGCTGCAAGCATAGATTGAGAAAAGGAAGGAGGGCGAGGAGGAGATGAACGTACGGGACGATTTGGCCCGAAGCTTTGCCGTTGTATTCCTTGGCAGTTTCTTCAACTTTTTCACCACGACGGCTGCCGATGTAGACCTTGGCGCCGTTGGCTGCCAGAGCCATAGTGATCATGAGGCCGCTGCCGAGACGTTTGAGTAAGATGGTACGAGACTGGATGGTGGACGTACATGCCGGTCCCGCCGCCGGTGACGAGAGCAACTTTGCCAGAGACGTCGTAAATCGTTTGAGAAGAGAGGTGGTCCATGGTGGTGTATGTCAAGTCTCGTTACTCCCAAGCCGATTTTATATATGCGCTCGATTCATGACGCACAAGTCTCGAATACGAGAAATCATGACATGGGTGATGCAATGGACGGCAAATAGACGGCAATGGACGGGATGGAATTGTGTTTGAAATCAAGACTTCGAAACCCCACAAAATAGTGAATTCAGGGCAGTCCAGACACGTGACACCGGCGGCAATCAGAGGCTGGACAAATGGCCCACGGGAGCAAAGCCGGCCTAGTGTTTCCCTCCCCCGTCCATCCACCGCACAAAGCAACGATGTCCCAGGTCACGCAGAGCCCGGCGGTGGTGGGCCAGTACTACCAAGTCGGCAAGAAAATCGGCGAGGGCTCGTTTGGCGTTGTCTTTGAAGGCACCAACATGCTCAACAACCAGACCGTTGCCATCAAGTTTGAGCCGCGCAAGTCGGATGCTCCCCAGCTGCGCGACGAGTGGCGGTCTTATCGTATGCTTGCTGGTTCTCGTATGTCCCCCCCTTTTTTCCTACGTTTTCCCTTTTTTGTTGAATTTTTTCTGGTGTAGCTGGCATTCCGCAGGTGTATCACTTTGGTGCCGAGGGACTGCACAACGTGCTTGTGATCGACTTGTTCGGACCGAACCTCGAGGACCTGTTCGACATGTGTGGCCGGCGCTTCTCGCTCAAGACCGTGTGCCTCGCCGCACGCCAGATGATTACCCGTGTGCAAACCATCCACGAAAAGAACCTCATCTACCGCGACATCAAACCCGACAACTTTCTCATCGGCTTGCCTGGCACACGCACCGCCAATGTTGTCCACATGATCGACTTTGGAATGGCCAAGCTCTGGCGCGACCCCAAGACGAAACAGCACATTCCGTACCGCGAGCGCAAGAGTCTGTCGGGTACGGCTCGGTACATGAGTATCAACACCCATCTCGGCCGAGGTACGTCCGCGACTCGTCTTTTGGTTTCTGTTTGCTGATCGTGTTTGGTGTTGACAGAGCAGTCAAGGCGAGACGACCTCGAGGGACTCGGACACGTGTTTCTTTATTTCTTGCGCGGAGGCCTGCCCTGGCAGGGCCTCAAGGCGGCCACGAATAAGCAAAAGTACGAGAAGATTGGAGAGAAGAAGCAGACGACAGCTGTTTCTGAACTATGTGAGTTTGTTGATGTGCTCCACGCCGTTGCGGTTGCTTATCTGGGGACATAGGCGCGGGATTCCCTGAAGAGACAGCGATCTTTATGAACTATGTCCGCAAGCTTGGATTCGAGGAGACGCCCGACTATGACTTTTTGCGCGAGTTGTTCACCAAGATGCTCAAGGACGCAGGCGAGGTCGATGACGGTGTGTTGGATTGGATGCTTCTTAATGGAGGCAAGGGATGGGAAGCCAGTGTACGTCGAATTCAGTTGGGATCACGGGGCCCTCGCCTCATTTCACGTGGCCGCTCATCTCACTTTATCCTTCTATTGACAGGCTGGCCACAAGCACTCGTCTTCCGCTCGTCCAGGCGGAGGCGGACACCGTAATCACCACCGCAGCAGGCAACAACCCGGCTCTCAACCCGTGACTCCATCCCAACCTCAACCCGCGCGGACCAACAATCGGTTATCCCAGATCCAACAGTCCTCTCAAACTCCTGCTGGAAGCAATGTCGCGATGGTGGGCGCTCCTCCGCCTGGTACGCCGACTCGTCGGACGACGGGTGGAGCGATGCAGGTTATTGAGCGCGCTGGGTCGCCGGTGGTTCAACATCCGTATGCGTCGGCCGAGCGTACGTCGACTGCGCTTGATGGTGGAGGAAGCGGACGCACGCCTCGTCCGGCCCCGCCTTCGGATGCGTTCCACCCTCCAGGTGCGGGAGGAGGATACGTCCGGAGCTCGGTCGTGCAGGGTGGTGTGGGGATGGGAGGTGTTGGAGCGAGTGCACCTGCGACGCCTGGGGCTGGGTTCTCGCCCGCTTCGCCGCATCCGTATGCGTCCCAGTCGTATCCTCAACATCAGGGCACGGCCACGAATCTCGGTGGTCTGATGGCACCCACGCCCGGCGCACAGTCAAGACCTGAATCAAGCGTGCAGTTGCAAGGGCCGACGGTGGAGCAGCAGGTGATGCGTCATCAACAGATGAACGGCGATCTCGAGCCCGAGAAGAAAAAGGGCGGGCTGGGCAAGTTTTTGGACGTGTTGCTGTGTCGGGCGGTTTAGATGCCAAATAACGAACTCGTTCAAGACTTTTTTCTGACACTGGCTGGTCCGACGGGGCTTGTTCTCTTTTTGGTTGGGGTTGCGTTTTTCTTTAATATTTCTATCTCTTCTTGCTTTGCGGAAATCATTCGATGCGTTGTTTTCTTTCCACTACGTCGCTGTGCATTACAACCCCCCTCATCCTCATCTATCTCATTTATACCAACCTACGATCATTTCAACTCACGCACGCACGGCTGCCCTCTCACGTTCGCTTCGCCTGTCGACCGGGTCTTGCCTCTATAATCACCCCTCCTCCCCCCGTCTCTTTGTTGTCCTGCTTGCGAGAAGCGATTTTATATTAAACACTATTAGTTGTCCAATGATATTCTTGTTGATGAGACATTTGCGTGGTCTGATGCACAATGGGGCGGTCTGATGCTCGTGAATGGGGGGGTTGAATTGTTTATTGTATGGGACGATATCAGAGTCTCGGACCCTTGGTTAAGCGCTGTAATAGAGTACAATTAGTCGCGTCTCTTGGGCTCGTACACCATAACATCTTTCTCATCTCGCAATGTCCAACTTTAAAGCTGCTGCCGCTGCGCAAAAGACGCGTTTCCAGGCTGTATGGCCGCAGATCAAGAGTGAGCTTGTCGCTTATATGGAGCAGAACGGGATGCCTGCCGACGCGTGCGCCTGGTTCGACAAGGTCTGTCTCTTTCTCTTCTCATTTCTCTCTATTGAAGCTAACGTGAGACAACAGAGTCTGGACTACAACACACCAGGCGGAAAACTAAACCGAGGAATCTCAGTCATCGACACGGCCGAAATCTTACTCGGTCGTCCGCTCAAAGACGAACAAGACGCGTCGGGCACGTCTGAATTTTATCGGGCTGCGATTTTAGGATGGGGTGTTGAGCTTTTGCAGGCTTATTTTTTGGTTTCGGATGATATGATGGATGCGAGTATTACGAGAAGGGGGCAGCCTTGTTGGTGAGTTGTCCCCCCCCCCCCCCCAGCTTGAAGCAGGATGGAGGGTTGATGAGAAGGATGGATACAGGTACCGAGTTCCAACAGTGGGCAATATCGCGATCAACGATTCGTTTATGCTCGAGTCGTGTATCTATTTTTTGATCAAGAAGCATTTGCGCTCTGATCCTGCGTATATCGATTATGTGGAGCTCTTCCTCGAGGTCAGTGCCCCACCCACTCATGTCTCGTTGTTATGTTGCTTATTGTTTGATATTGTAGACCACATTCCAAACTGAACTAGGACAACTCGTGGACCTTCTTACAGCTCCAGAGGACGATGTCAACCTCGACCGGTTCTCTCTTAAAAAGTACCGTCTCTCCTTGTCGTTTACTGGGAGGAATATATGCTAACGAAATGCGGATGGGCAGACACCAGCTGATCGTGACGTACAAGACCGCGTTTTACTCGTTTTACCTCCCTGTCGCGCTGGCGATGCATCTTGTGGGGATCAAGGATGAAAAGTTGTTCAAGCAGGCAAAGGATATTTTGATTCCTCTTGGAGAGTATTTCCAAGTTCAGGGTACGTTCCTTGGCTTTACTTTTTATATCTTCCCGTCTCGTTCCTTCCCTTCCTTGACCTCGTTGCGTATCCTTCACTTTCAATCTTTCTGTTCGTCCCTTGCTCTTGCTGATGATTGGGTACAGATGATTATCTCGACTGCTTTGGTACGCACGAGCAGATTGGAAAGATCGGAACGGACATTCTGGATAACAAGTGTTCGTGGTGTGTCAACGTCGCGTTGAGCGTTGCGACACCTGACCAGCGCAAGTTGCTCGACGTGAGTCTCTCCTTCATCCTCCCATTTAACCCTATTTCCCTCTCCCTTCAACCAACATTATCATCCATCATAGTGCCAACCTGCATTCTCCCTGTCTCTAACCCTATCTCTTACTCTCCCAAAGGACAACTACGGTCGTAAAGACGCAACAGCCGAATCTAAGGTCAAGAAACTGTACGACGAGCTCGAAATTTCGAGGCGGTACAATGAATACGAGCAGGCGACGTATGTTAAGCTTAATGAGCTTATTGATGCTATTCCGGAGGATACTGGTTTGAAGAGGGATGTGTTTAGGAGGTGAGTTTCACGATTAAATGAGTGACAGCGGAGAGCTGATTGAGTGTTTGGTAGCTTTTTGAGTAAGATTTATAAGAGGTCGAAGTAGGGCGCTTTGGTTTGGTTTTTTGGTATATTGTGTTCTTGGGTAGGAGGGTGTGACAATAAGAAATTTGTTTAACGTATGGGATGTGTGATCGGCTATGCCAAGACATTTATTATCACGTAGTTTCGAGCTCGTACGACAACTACGAACTGCAATTGTAGAGTACGATAGCACCTTGAGACGCGAGACTCTCTTGTTTTGGACATTTAGAACAGACGTCGCGGACATTTTGACTTTCAAAAGGGATAAACCATATCCAAATAAGATACATCTGCGCGCCCTTTCTTTACTTGGACTTGGAACCCACGCTTTTCTTAACAGCCTCAACGATACCTCCAGCCTCAGCTTTAGTCGCATCCGCAGCTTTAACAAGCGTCTCTTTTCCCTCTTTCGCAACATTGGCCAGAGCAACTTTGCCCTCCTCCAACGCGATGCCAGATTTACCGAGTTTGGCTTCTCGACCGCCCATGTGCCAGTAATTCACGAACCGGGCGTCTTGGACTAGTTGGGCTGTTGCATTTGTCGCGTGGCAGGCGAAGAGGAGGTAGTTTCTGGGTTGTACGCGCCAGGCTGGGATGTGGGTATATTGTTAGCTAGGGGAGAAGGGATTAGGAGGAGAGGCGTACCGAATCGCATGAACACCATGCTTGATACGCGCGTGAGATTTGTGAGCTTCAAAGGTCAAGTGAGAGGACGAGTAGAAATTACTCACGAGTAGGCTGCGAGTGCAGTTGTCATCGTCCCCGAAATCATATCTTCATCCTTGGCCAAGTCGGACAGAGCAGCTATCGGCAGACCCCAGTTCGCTACCTATCATTAATTCCTTTAAGTTAATCCTTCCTCGAACTGGGAGTTATAGGATAAGAACATACCGGTCCCCAGAAATGCGTGCCTATAGACCCAAATGCAACCCAGTTTAATGCATAGTTCTAAGGGAGGGAACACAGCACGCACTGAAGAAATATTCCCGCCCTGCCGGGCTTTTGAGCCAGTTAATGAACGTAGAGGCCATTTCCTAGGATGGGGCGTGCGAATGGGAGGGGTGGGGCGAGATGGAGTGATGAAAATGACAGGGTGTGTCATATTACGCAGGCGCTGGGTTGTTATGTAATTGTGGCTAAGACTTGAGTGGCTACTCTACCAGAGTTGAGTTCGAGCAGAATATGAGTTTCGATATAAGACTACATTACCCCAAAGTCTGGTATAGAAAGATACAATTCTGCTGCCTACGATATATAGTTAATTCTATGGAACGAAAGCAAACGCAACCCCTTGAAGATATTGTTTGGGCTTGATAGGTTAGGCCAGCCGAAGCTCAGGAGGAGATACCACCACAACAGATTACTGGAGATGATCAGAGTACGAGCCTATTGCCACAATTCACATGGAGCTTCTTCTTGCCTGAGTTCTTTTTTTCAGCCGCTTTCATACGCCTCAGGCCCACGGTTTTCAGCCCCATAACTGCGGCGTCGTCCGGTAGTGTTTAGATATCACGAGAAGACAGTCAATGATCTGATTTGAATTGTTTGCTATGATCTCCCATGCCAAAACTGAACTCGGGTTCTGTTCTTCCGAGCCCGAACGACTCAGTGATCTACCACGCTACGCATGTGTTCGCTACTCATGTGATCGCCGCCAGCTCAAACCAGAGTATCGAACAATAAGAAGAGACCAACGGAAAGTGGAAATTAAATGCTATTCAGTTCAACCGCAATGACTCTAGAATGCACAACGCCCTGCCCCGCCCCCCTCCCAGCCCAGAATCATGGACGAGCACAGTACGGTTATCACTACGAAGCAGGAGCCGTTAGCATTTACACTTGAGTCTACCTTGTTCCGCTCGTCTGGAATCTTTTCTCCGGCTCGGACTTTGTCAGGTACCGAAGAGATTGACTGAAGGAGGAGAGCCTAGAGTGAATGAGGAGCATAACGAATAAGAGAGGGCAAATCAAAATAGCTTATTTTACAGTTAGCGAAGGCGGAGACAGGCGTTGTTGAAACTGCGGATGTATGCGGAGTGGCCGGAAGGTCGAAGAGAACAAGTGGAGAGCACCGCCTCGCGCTGATGCCAATATTCTATAAATGGATTGTATCTGGCACAGTCCATTGTTTGTCTTTAGTGCATTCTAATTCTTAGTCGAACTGGTGAAGAAACTCTTATATACACGAGATAAGAGTTGAAAATGTTTCTTTCATAGAACCGTCTGAGCTAATTAGCATACAACATAGTTTACTGGCTAAAATTAGTGATGCCAGAATAGTTGATTGTACCCGCCGAGCCGCCAGAAACCTTGAGTCCGGACCAGTTCCAGGTTCCTGAGCTTGATGTGAGGCTTCAAATGTCACAACATCTCTGGAATAGTTCTCACCAGTGCAAGATCCTGATCCACAGTTGACGGCAACGCGCTTGGCGCCGCTCGCAACAGCGACGTTGTTGGTTCCAGAGAAAGTTACACCCTATAAAACAATCAGCAACAGAGCCCTAGATGATCTATAGAAGTAAACTCACAGATAGAATTACGCCAGTTCCGGGAGTCCCAAGCGTGCTAGGATAGCTCTGATCAATGATAACACCGTACTTCTTACATCCGGTCGCAGTGTTGCCGGTGAAAGTGATACCAGACACGGTAGAGCTTGCGAAAATGCTAGTTAGTATATTTGTGGTGTATTTGGAGACAAAGTCCTCACCCAGTTGCAGCAGACTTGGTCTTGATGCGTAGGCCCTGGTCGTTGTTGGTAATAATGTTGTTCAGGATTTGGATGTTGTTCACGGTAACGTCCGAGTCGATGGAGCCGACAGAGATGCCGTGGCCACCGGTGCAGTTGTTGCGTTGGAAGATGATGTTCGATCCCCTGTTGATAGCGAGGCAATCATCCTGGTTGTGGACGGTGCTGTCCTGGATAGTCAAGTTCGAGACAGATGCTAAGGGCAAAATAAGTCAAAACAGCTAGCAGGGAGAGTATTGGGCCGTACCATCAAAGGCGTCAGTGTTGTGGCCGGCAGCCTTCCCATTGCTTTTACTATTGGCGTTATCACCAGCGGCTGTCCAAATAGCGAGTTTAGTAGAGTTCCAACATGACGGCAGGATTCTTGCTCACAGGCATCAACGGTAACTTTAGAAACTACCAGCGCAGCGCTGTTGCCGAAGCTGAAACAGTTTTGGGGAGGGTTTTTGACAATAACATTCGAGAAAGTCCCGGACGATTTGATCCTGTTTGGTGTAGTCAGCTCGATAATAATGATTAACCTAATAGACTGGGAGACATACTTCATCATTGGGTGGGGTTTGACGCTTCCAGTACCACCAAGGCCATCCCAATAGAGCTCACCCTGGCCATTGAAAGTATGACCGTTGCCGTTGACTGTTGGGTAAGAATTAGTTAGTTACTTGTAGCGCAAGCCAGCCAATAAAGTCGACATACATGTGATGCTGTCGCCGGTCATTTGGAACAGAGGGCCTATCCATTCAGCAAAACCGAACTACATACATTCTCAGAACGCGCGTGTATTTTATACCAACTCCAAAGCTCACCGTAACATCACCCATCATGTTGACTACGGCGCCCTTGGGAGCATCAAGTTGGAACGTCTGTCCAGCGGGAACAGTGAACTTGTTGATATTGATCTAGAGTTTCAGATTTGCACGGTAGAGAATTAGTATCAGGTTAGAGCTTCGGCATTCGGCAAGGACTCACCGTCGTGCACTGGATAGCAGCCGCGACGTCGCTGAGCGAAGAAATAGTACCAGTGCAGCGCTTGACGGGGGAAGCCAGCAAAGCGGGGGCGAGAGATAGCAAGGAGAGAGCGGTGATCGTGAACATGGTAAACAAAAGTGCAGCGGGGTGCTGATTTTTTGCAGATAAGGGTGCGTTTTTTATACTTCCCCCCGCATAGATACCAGTGGTAGCAGCGCTAGTGCATTAAGCGTGCCGGCGGGCCGCTGGTCGTAAAAGATCTCGTTGCAAACGTTGAGAACTTGGGTCTTCACTCGGATAAATTAACGAGGCTGCCTACGGAAGTTAGGAAGAATTCTCGTGATTGGGATTGGCTGTGATCTGCTCACCTGCTGACTCTGGCCCGCCAAGCCTGACGCATGGACCAAGCGAAGTCTCAGCAAGTCCAGTTGAGTGACAACATGCGCTGATTAGCTTTGTCCAGCACACGAGCCGCAAATTAGAGCCAAATTATCCCGTTAACAAAGTCTAATGGTTTTGTCGTAGATTATATTGACTCCTATATGAATGGGATACATGTTAAACAAAGCAATCAGCAACATATGAGACAAACATGTATGACATAACGTTATGGCGACCAAGGCTGATCGGGAGATTTATGGAGAATTTCGGAGAAATGCGAACACCAGGTGGTTTGACTAGGGATAAAAATACTGATGCCAAGCCAAACTGCTCCCATGAAGACGCTGGTGACTCGCTGGCGAACACGGAAATACCGCCGCCAAGACGCATAGCTCCGATAGCCGCATTTGGATAATCTCCCTGCGAAGATTCGGCAGTTAGTGACTTCAGAGTAACTGTGAATGACACGTCACCGAGATGGTAGGAAGTTTGGAGGTTATCTCAAGCCAATGAGTAGTGTTGGATAAGTGTTGTAGTAGCGGAGTAAACTCGGGGATACACAGTCGGTTGCCTCAGGATGGTAAGACAAACAGACAACACACGCTGGTGGAGTTGGAGGGAAATCAAACCAAAACTCACGAGTGTGGTAAGTCGATGTCAAAATATGAAATTTGGAGGCTGTTTCGTTGACCAGGTGACATGGCGCCCAGTAATATCGGTTTCTCGCCAAAGTTCATCCAATGTGCTCGCCAAATCCCGTAGGTACTTCTCATTCCCACATCCAAGTAACCGAGTTCGTAACTGGTATCTGTCTTGCAGGGTTGTGGCAAAAGATCCAGCCTACAAATTACGATCAACTTCGAACCCAAAAGAAGTTTCATTATTCCACCTACGATAAAATAAGGAACGGCTAAGAAACAGTCGGGGTTATGGCCAGATTTGAATGTGGATGTGATGCGAATAACTTGTTTAACAGAGTCTTTGACCATGTGATGGCCAGAGTTGGATCCATAAATGGCCTACATGAGTGAAGTTGAGTTAAGGATAGTCGACAATGCTCCAGGACATACCTGGCGAATATATAGAAGCGTGGTATGCCGCCAAATCTCTTGTACAGCGAGACGGGCAATAGTCTGCAGCGAGTAGTTTGTCACACGCGGCAGACTGCTCCACGAAAGTACAGTTTGTTCGATTTCGGTCGCCTCGGCCACCTTGTCGGCTTCTGGTAGCGTAGAATGTCGCAAGCTGCTTATACGGGCCAGGAGAACTACGAGAACATCGGGGCATCCGAATATGCACTCTAGCCCCATATCGTTACTAGCCATACGGCTATTACATTGCACCAAGTTGATATCAGATTTGTAGTTGAATATTGTGGGCCGAGACATAGCCATGGAACCTAGAATGTCGCACCACCCAAAGACGCGAATGTCGAAGGTTTCGCTGCCACTCATAGCCAGCAAGTCCAAAGTTTGGCTTCCGACAACCTGGTGGACGAGAGATGCAGTCTGGTGAAGGCGTTGGTAATAGGATGAGAAGTTGCCCGAGTAATACTAGCCAAATGTATGAGACTGAGTCAATACGTATCCACTACTACTCACATCGTACGTCAGAATCTCGGAAAGACCTGTAAGCTTGGTAGCTGGTGAGAGTTCATGACTCTCTAAGTCGGCTTGGAGTGTACTAAGAGCGAGCTGGTATCGACCCCTCGCTTGCTTTCGAAGAGTCGGGCTAAGATGTGACTGGTCGTAATTCGATCGAAATAAGAATGCAAGACTGAGCATGGCATGTCGAGCAGAAGTTGAGCCAGTCAGGCGTTGTTGGGAAATCGCAATGATGTTATGATTGATAGACGAATAATCGTAGATGTAGCGGGTTATGAACATTAAATCTAATCTCAGTGTTAACTGCTGGCTGATGAGATGATCCGCGAACCACTCACAGAAATCACATAGCTCCCGAAGATCAGGGTCGCATATACCACCCAACGCACTGATAGACTGCCAAATGACAGATTTGTTTAAGTTCGTATCCTCGTCCTCATTCTCTCCAATCTCAACAGCGACCCGATTGCCCAATGGTACGAAGGTACTTGGTCCAGCAGCACCATCAAGAGGGGACACCCGTCCAGGCGTCACGTCCCGAGTGCTGCCAGCAAGATCGTCCTGCAAGATTGTATTTGAAGCTGTTCCAAGGTTATTGAATCGCGCAGATTGAGCAATACTATGATAGTCCGCTCGAGGCAACGGATAAAAGTTTGGACTTGTCGTTCCAGCGGCTAGAACAGGCGATGCGCCAGAGAGCGACACGTAGCGCACATGCGGCCACGAGCACTGAGAAAACGTTCGTTCGCATCTTGAACATTCCGGTCGCCGCTCATCACACTTTTTGCGTCTAGTTTTGAGCTCGTATCGAAAGAATAAATACTCATAGAAAGACATACTTTTGTCTACACGTCAAACAACCATGCTTCGATCGTTGGTTCGGCACTGCTTTTTCCATTGCACTGGTTTGGACGTGCGCAGTGTCGCGCTCGATGCTTCTGGGATAGCTAGAGCGCTGGTGTGGAGGTCGAGTTCAGAGTCATCCGAGGCTGCTTAGCAAGCATGCCATAACCAATCGGTCCAAACATACCCCAAGGTTTAGCTTCTCTCGCAGCCGGCAACCCGTACTGGTAAGAGGTGTTAAGAGGTGTTGCATAATCTACATGTTATTGTCTCAAAATCTAAACCAGAGACATCAACCGTCTTGCACGAACCGAAATACAAAAGTATAGAAAGGAATAAATCAAAATGTTCGACCTCATTGACGGCTGCTTTGTCTTTCCTTCAACTCCTGACGCACTTTCTGGCGCTTTGTAGACAGATCCTTTAGACGTTCGGACTCGTCTTTAGTCTGGAACAAGTAGTATTCACATCTACCCAGACAAGCATTAGTTTCAGCCGTCTCAAATCAACGCATTCACTTACACTACGGCATGTATCCAAAGTGCAGTCCATGTGCTCGTCCCAAAAACCGCCCTAATTGCCGCAGTACTACCCAATTCGCCGCCGCTAATAGCATCTGCTTTAATTGAAACATGTGTGACCTGAGATCCGGTCCAATCGGCCTGGCATTGCGGGTACTCGTGAGCATAGGCACCCTGGTCATCGAGAACGAATTCAACGTCTTCGCAAGGCATTGACTGGATATCAAGAGTCAGACATCATAGAGCAAGATGTTTGAGGGTCATGATCTTACAAAATAAAATCCCCCTGCAGCTGAAACACAAATCACCAAGAGGACAGAAACAATCCGAAGAGTGATCACAGACATCTGATAGGACCATGCACGAATCAGCCAAGCTCTATGTTCGTCGATCTGCAAGCGACGAATGGCTGTCCAAGACTTGATAGTCGACCACAGAGTCATGGTACCGAGTACATAAGCCCCCGCTCGAATCGATGTATCGCCACCAAATGATACGCGTGCTATGCCCCACGCCGACAGGGTCGATATAAATGTCAGGATGTTGATGGCCTTGCCGGCGTTACGATGAAAGTTCATAGCGCGTGCGCGGATTCGGGGAATAAACTGTGTGACAGCTAGGACACCAGCCGGAAGTACGGACGCGAGGTGGGTCCAGAGAAAAGCCTTGTTGAGAGGAATGCGGAAATGGGAATATTCTCCTGGGGTAAGATTCAACTCGAGGCCGTTCGGGAGAATCCATGGCATACGTATGATGGCCACTAAAGCCATTACAACACTGAAGAGACGTTCTAATCAGATGCAAAAATCCTTCGACGGGTTTGGAATAAGCTCACGCAAAAGTTATCCCTATTTAGACATAGTTCAAAGGCTGTCAATCCTCGGCCGTATACGAGAGGAAAATGAGCTTACAAAATCGTCCAGACATACTGGTGCGAGGTTGGAGCCATTTTTGAATGGTGCTAATACTCCAAGCTTGGGTGGACACATGGGAGACCGACATGTATAAAACGGGGGTGTAGGAAATTTCTTAGGATCTCCGTGTTGGATGCGAGCACTTCAGGTGGGGAGGACGTAAGTGCCCTTATGAAGTTCATATAAACTGTCTCGTCCCCAGACTGATGGCCGTCGCCGAACCAAGTCGCAGTTGCTACAGCACTGTTCGTAGTAGAGTCTATCATGGGTTACCCGGATACACCCCGGGCCACTCACCCGCGGGTACGCCACTAGCCCGGGTGGTTTGCGGGTTGATTGGTAAGCCACCCGCGTAGCCGTCCCCCGTTTGGAGATCACCCGCATTAGCTGACAAATTGTATGACTCATACAAACATATTCTATTCGAGTAACAAATTACATGGTTGCCTGAACGGCTGCAGCCGCAACAGTAAGATCTGGGAGTAAAGGTGTCCCAACCCACGAGCCCACTGCCATTTTGGCCTGGAACGTTCGGGAGCTCATTTGATGCTGCAGGTGATTGACCATCAATCGTCCACCCGAAAATGCGCGTTCGGCATCTACGGACGAAGCTACAAGTGAACGTGTGAGTCTCGACTCAGTATATATTGTCCTTAAGTACGTACCTGGGGCAGTTAGGTAGTCCAACGCCATACTGAAGACCCGAGGGTGGTGTGTTAGTTGGTTTGTACAGTATTTGATCAAACCGCCATGCTGTGCGACCACATCGTCGGGAACCACCTCGTCCGACAGATATTGTTCAATTGAGTCGCGTTCGGGTGACATCAACGGGGCAGATACCAGAGTGTGTCGATGTAAATACTTATTTATCCGCTATGCTGTAGATGTTAGTAAAATCCATCTGTGTAATATATGGGTTTGTACCTTTGCTGGACGTAGTGTGTCTTGCGGATAAGTGTCCTTGGGATCAAAAGGAAGTCCATGTTGATCGGAGCTTGATGTGTAGGCATCATAGAACAACTTAGTGACCAGACTACGAATCTTCTGGATCTCGTTGTATGAGTATCCGTTATCGAGAAACCATTTCAGCTTGAGAGTAGGGCACATAGCTAGCAAAATACTGTCAGCTTTATAGGTTTGGGCGGAGCATCAAATACTCACCGATAGCAACGTAATACATCTCCGATTCTGTGGTCATTTTCCCGATATACTTGTTGTAAACTAAGAGTGCAGCTCGAGCAGCAACCCGGGTCAGAGGGCTCATATCTACAGAATCCTTACAGACAGCATCGAGCTCAGATTGCATCAGAGCCAGCTCTGGGAGCGTGTTGTGGAGTAAAGGAACTTCAGCTGATGAGAACCGCTTTGTCCGTTCCTTGAATATCTAGTGTGAAAATTAAGTAAGTGTATCATGAGAAAATCTAGATGTGATTCAAGCTCAAGATGTTAGACTTACCTCTAGAACAGTAACTACTTCGTCTCCTAGCGCATACTGCGCCTCGCTAAGCATATAAGGCTTCAGTTTTAGCTTAGAATCGGCAGTGAGTAACTGAGCCTCCACTTTAAAGTGGATATGGCTGTCAAGGCAGTCGTATTCTGTATCCCAGCGAGTATCAACACGCTCAGTGAGTGTGCGCTGTTGGCTGGCGACGTTTTTTGTCGCTAACTCCTCAAACCTCTCACGGAGAGGTGGCGACGCATGTACTCGTCGAGCAAGACCAGCAACCTGCATATATGCGTTATTTGTACTCAAAAATAAGAACACCAGAGTATAGAGTTACCTTGGGCATCAGCAAGCGCCCCTCTTGAAGTTCTTCCTTTGTTGGGATCACCTGCTCAAGCGCCATTTGATCCAGCGCTTTCTGAGCGATTTTCTGCACAACGCGATCGTCGTGTTCTAGTTTATCGGGATCGGTTTCGGGCTGTAGAGCGTTGCCAATATCTTCTTCCTCATTTTCGACTAGGCCAACATCTTGAATAGGGGTGGCGGATTGAGCATTCGCCTGTT
>JAYRCO010000580.1:6146-21474 GCA_037042815.1 Ceratobasidium papillatum
CCAATTGGTCGCACGTGCTTTGGCATACTCGCAAGGTTGGACAAGTCGATCAAAGGGCGAGCGTCCTGTGAAAACATCACAGTGAGAATCACAAATGTATGCCTAGGGTGGAAATCAAGCTCACAGTTTCACCGGCCTTCTTCCACTTGATCAGTCCTCGCCAGGTTCCATCGAATGTGGCGATAACACGCGAAGCCGGAACTTGTTTGACCTTGGTCCAAGACGAGCATTCATCTGGATTGAGAGGGTCGTATGTATGTATCACGCCTTCGAGTAAGAACTGGGCCCTTCCAATCCAAGACTAAAACCGATAAGTCCAATAAAAGTCGAGGTACGAGCACATCAAAGACCCGAGGCAATCGGTCAGCGATGACTTGGGAAATGATGGAAGACCCGCACCTCCTCCTTGTATTCAATCATGGCACGTAGGCTTTCCTTCCCAGGTTTGTCGCATGTCACAATGGTCTACACGATGCTTAAATGTAAGCTACGATTCCCCAATTATGACATTGACCTTACGTAATCGCTCATTGTAGCGTAAAACTGTCCCCTAAATATGCCATTAACGTTCGCGGAGGGATGCGTGATTCTATAAGTCTCGCCGCTACCTGCAAATGAGACAAGCGAAAGTCAGTTTCGTATGACCTCAATAACTCCTGTTTAAAAGGCAGCCGCCTTGCTTCTTGTGGAGGTTGACAGCCCACTCACCCGGACCCTTGTTAAGCTTAACAAAAATGCCCTTGTTTGCTGAACCTGGTGTTACTCGAACCGTCGTTCCAGCCACTTTGGCCGAGATTTGATCAACCTAATGTGGGCTTCGTGATTAAATTGCAATAGTCCAGGCGAAATCAGCGCTTCGAAACCGTCACTTACCCCACAAGCCTCGATCCCACGCTCCGGGGCCGCCATGTAGAAGCTGGAGATAGGGGGATGATGTGAAACTTGCT
This sequence comes from Ceratobasidium papillatum, assembly GCA_037042815.1. Classification (NCBI taxonomy): domain Eukaryota; kingdom Fungi; phylum Basidiomycota; class Agaricomycetes; order Cantharellales; family Ceratobasidiaceae; genus Ceratobasidium; species Ceratobasidium papillatum. Next base: position 7,094 of record JAYRCO010000580.1, read on the forward strand.
CGGTCTACGGTCAAAAATGTCCTCAGCTGCGTGCTGATGAGCACGATCGATGAGGCTCACCAGAAATACAACTTGGACCCGATCACCGTTCGTCTGCCCGTCCTCCGCGTCTTTAAACTCATCCTCATCATCATCTTCGGCCTCACGGTTGGATTCCCCGCTGATTTTGTGCTTGGAACGGGCCGCACTAGGGCCACTCGTAGAGACGGTGGAGCGAACGCTAGCAGTCTCGCTAGGAACAGTACTGGGTTCCGGGACGGCCAAAGTAGCTGATTGGGTTGCCAGGGTGTGCGATGTAAAAACAGGTGGGAGATTAGGATCGGAAGGATAAGTTAAAGGAATAAAAGACGTATGTGAACGGAAATGCTCTCCTAAAAAGAGGGGAGTAGTATGTTGCAACAATCAGCAATCGATCAGAGAAAAAACCAGCCAGGTCAAAAAGCAATATCTCACCGAGAACGGAATTATATGGTTTACAAATCTTGCCGTGAACAAACTTGAGATCTTTCGTAAACGTGAAGCGAAGCACTGCCAGCATGCGCAGCAATGGGTCATCAGAGTCGCCGATGCTGTAAAAACGATATGGAAAAACGCGATGATGAGTGGGCAGAATCGGTTTGAGAACGAGTAGGGCTCACGCAGCAAAGGCATCTGGTCGGTCCAAGTAGTTCCAGTACTCTAGATTAGGAATGGGCTCAAGGACTGAGGCTGGGAGGGAAATTCGCCTTTTCGAGGTTGGCCTGAGCAAGTCGACGCGAAAAACATTGGGCTCACATGGTTGCAATATCCTTCACACCCAAACACTTCTTGATAAGGCCAACTATCATCTTGAGCTTGCCTTCGCCGGTGTCGGCAACTGTCTCTGGGGCATCGTGCGCGGATGCGGGGAGAGATAGAGAAGAGGCATCACGAGCATCAAACTCGGTCTTGTCGTTCTCGAGAGAGGATTTGCCCATGGTCGTCGTGGTAGCTGTTGGAGGTGGAGATGGAGATGGCTGTACCACCAGTGCGTTTATGTCACCGGTCAACGTAATCAAATCACTTTCTCATTATTCAGTTAACCTGACCACGTGCGTCTCGGTGAGAAAAAGCATACAGCCACCATAAATATCATTAATTAGCCTGAAGCCGTACAGCATAAGATATAAAAGAAGCAGCCGAAATATGGGGTTTTCAGTCTACCACCGCACTCCCGCTGCACATTAAGTTATCACACGTTCAAAAATCCTATCAATGGGGACACAACAGATTGCTCCTGAATCCCGATAACCTCAGTCAATCTACTTGTTGTGGGTCATCATGTAGTCCACTCACAAAGCACCTTGCGAGCTGATGATTCGTTGAGCCGCAGCTTCCTTGGCTTGCTTTATTTGGGTTCCTTGGCCGATAGCCCATGCTTGTGGAACTCCAGATACTTGATAATTTCATATCAGGGACGGGTCACCCCGTAGATGGTATAGTACTTACTGACTGGGTACACGGTATGGTTCAACACACCATTGCAATATTGCGATTGCAAGACATGCCATTCGAGTAAAACGTGGTGCTTGTCGGCCCATTCTTGGAGTTGAGCATGGTTGTTCAGGTCTCGAGTGGGAGTACGAGATGGGTAGGACATAGAGGATGTATGCGATCTTGGAGCGAGTCAAGCTACTCAAGTCTGAGGGGTGTGTTTCGCACTTTCTGGCCGACGTCATTCATCTTATAATCCCCCAGCCTGAGCCCATCTTACAAGCTGGCCACCAGATGTTCAAACGAGCCGCCTGGATTACACGTCTTGCACTAGACGCAGCAGACCTCACATTCACCCAGCCGCCATGACCATCATAACGGCTTTCTAATGCGGAGATGAATGAAGCTCAAAGTGTCGATCCCGCTCGTTTCTTGCGCATCATGCACCGCATCTTAATAAACATCAAACTCTGGCCTGCCTTGACTAACTGAAGTAGAGAGGATTGTCCTGCGACTACTACTGTTTTTGGCTCGCCGATTGACGCATGATCCGCCTTCAGACCAGTGGCTGTGGCTTGATAGTCACTTTTGCTCTAATCCTGCCGCATTAGGGAAATTGATCGGCGTCGCTGAACGCTACGAGGCGAGGATTGGCGTGGCACGGATAGGATGACATTAGTTGATGCACATGTTAAAATCAGCAATGCCACTCCCCATGTCGCTTCCTCTTTTCGTTTGTCGAAATTGGCTGAGAAATTGTGGCTGGACGGGTTGATTCGTGTGAGGACTGATAGCTCACATAATGAAGTCATATGTGTATTACAGTCGGGCAACCACCGCTTGTCGAAGGCGACGTCGGCTGTCCTACGAGCATGAATGCCCCGAAGCAGCCCGGACCATGGTAGGTTGCAACTGTGGGGCGATAAGGCGCTCGCTTAGTCATCTCTCGAACAAGGACCGAGCGCGCTCCTTTGATCAAGCTCTCACCTCCTGCCACACACGTTGCTATAACGCTGAGGCGCAGTTGGGATTCGCTTTGAACCTGCCACCACACCATGAAGCTCTATTTTTCGAGTGCCGTTGCTGCCCTTTCGCTGGCGACCCCCGCTTTGAGCTGGGGAGCGGCTGGTAAGCTCATTGTCTTTCAGCTCAACAAACTCTTAACAGACTTTTCCAGGCCATGAGATCACCGCGACTATCGCACAGATTCATCTTTTGCCCTCCGCTCGAAAGGAAATCTGCAATATTCTCCCTGCCAACTTTAATTGCCGCCTTTCCAGCATCGCAGCCTGGGCGGACAAGATTCGCGGTCTGCCGCAGTTCAGGTAAATACAGTTGCCTCTTCTGTACCAGCCCCGCTTAACCTCTAGCATATCAGGTGGACAGCGGGCCTGCACTACATCAACCCTATTGGCGACTGGCCGCCAGAAACGTGCAGCTTTGGCGAAGCGGGATGGAAAACTGATCAGAACATTCTCCAAGGCATTGTGAACGTCACCCGTGGCGTAGACTCGCTTGAAGGGTGAGTACATCTATTCACACCGATCGATTGAGTTTAAATATATTGGCTAGCACCCAACGTGACTACGCGCTACGTTTTTTGGTGCATTTCGTTGGAGACATCCACATGCCGCTTCACTTGACCGGTCGCGACCGAGGCGGGAACGAAGGTCCGTGACTTGAATCATCTACACAATGCAGGCATTAATTATATATCAGATCGAGTACGTTTCGATGGCCGAATTACGAGTAAGTTTATGCGATTGGCATTTGTTCCATGTAAACTCACCAAACCTCCAGACTTGCATTCAGTTTGGGACGGGCTTTTAATCGCCCAAAGGATTCGTACCCTCACAAACTACACCCATCCCCTCCCCACCCATACCACTCCGTCCGCTCCACCTGAAGAAATTGCTCGAAATAGGCAAATCGAGAGCGCGCTCCGTGGTGCAATCTATGACCCATATGTACGATGGATTGTCTTGGAGGGAATCTATGGCTGGTGGTCTGACGAGATCGAGAATTGGTCCACCTGCCCCCAGTTCGCTTCGGCGTCTCAACAACCCCCCTTCCCTGTGCCAAGCGATTCCTTCGGCGGCCTAGTTGAGCCCAAGTTTGATGGGCTAGACAGCGGCTCATCTGGACAGTCTATTCTCTCGGCCAACCCCCAAGTGTCATCCCCACCGTTCAACGATCCGACAGATGTACCTGTGTGCCCTTACCACTGGGCCGCCCCCATCCACGAGCTAAACTGTGCCTTCATCTGGCCTGCTAATTTGACAAGCCCTCACGATCCCGAACACCCCGGCCGCACTCCTGCCAAGGTTCGCTTGCAGTCATCCGTCAGTACAATTGCTAATCCTTCGGTTTTTGTTTAGGACTTGATCGAACTTGACACTCCACAATACATGGGCCGTGTCCGTCGTGACAAAGTCATCGAGCGGCTGATGGCTCTTGGAGGTCTGCGGCTTGCTGCCGTACTAAACGAGCTTCTTGGCAGCGAAGAGGACAAGTTGAAACATGGACTTCTGCCTTTGCTCTTGTAGAATGTCGTGTGCAGCATCATAAAACCCGATGTAAACGATAGCCTTAATTTATGAGATCTGCTAGCATGTCCCAACGGAGCATCGTGTTCTTGGACTGATCATTGTTCAAATTGTATGATGAAATGATCGTACTGATAATTTCTTTTAATATAGGTTGTGATTGTATTTCTTCACCTACAATTAGGTGAGCGATAGCGAGATCCCAGAAAGGGCCAAACATTACTCACTATTCCACGAAGCTAAAACAACCAGCTAATCAACGCCTTGTCCCTTCATCGGAGGCATTGGAGTTTCCGCTCCCCCAATATTGCATCCCGCCTCCCGAATGGTCGGGTTGTAATCCAAGACCTGCGCCGAAACAGGATGGGGGCTCACATAGTCGACTTGTCCCATGATTTGTTCTTGCAGAGTCTCAGGACCCGAAGCTGCCGCAACAAGACCAAGGAACGGAGGCGACGGGTTTAGTGGCCGTGTGCAAAACTCGGGGTGGGCTTGGAGTCCAACAAAGAAGGGGTGCTCTATCAATTTTTTAGAAAGACACCTAAAGGTAGGGGAGTGGAGAGATGTACCTTTGAGCTCCAAAACTTGCATTCGCACTCCAGCTTCGTCCTTTCCAATAAACTTCATCCCGCTTTCTACTAGCCTATCCACATACGCCGGGCCAACCTCGTACCTGTGCCGGTGCCGTTCCCAAATGGTCTCCGCTCCCCCATACAAGCCCCGAAGCTTACTCCAATCCTTGCTGTCAGGTTTGAATATAGTCGGGCGAAGTCCAAGCCGCATTGTACCACCAAGATGAGTTTTGGATATCTCCGGCATGTATACAATCACGGGATTGGGAGTTGTCTCGTCTATTTCGGACGAAGATGCATCTGATGCGCACGAGAAATTAGCCTATCGTAGACAACCCCACGCCACAGAAAGACAAGCGCACCTTTGAGACCCAATACGTTGCGGGACCATTCTACAACCGCCATTTGGAAACCCAAGCAGATACCCAAGAATGGAACTTTTTGCTCCCTGGCCCACTTGACAGCCATCACCATCCCTTCAGTGCCGCGTGAACCAAATCCTCCAGGTACCAAGATACCCCTGGTAGCGACTCAGACACACCAAGCATCAAGCAAGTATAAAACTCTTACTGTGCGCCAACGAGGGATCTCCAGGCATCATGGTAACGCACCGGGTTGTTCTCCAGTGTTTCTGGTTCCAGGTCTGATGACTCGACCCACTGTGCCGAGTGTTAGTTTGCTGTGATGAAACTTGAAGAGGTAAACACATACTTGTAAGATCAATTTTCGGTGGCACCTGAACGCCGAATGCTCCAACGATTTCGTGACTGACATATACGAGTCTTTAAGGGCCGTGTACTTTCCAACAAGCACAATCGTTACGGACTCGAACAAGCGCTCTTGGCTGGTCATTTGAGATATTAGAGACATCAACAATCTGAACGTCTTGATATCACCTTTGAGTAAGAGCCTTCCAACGTTTGGCCAAATCTTCGCCCTTTTCGACTAGCGTCCGGGAAATGGCTATGCTTTTCAAGTCGAGCCGTTTTTGCAGAAATTGGATGATACCTACTCTAAGGTAGGCGCAACACTTTGCGCCCGGAGATGTAAAGAGCTCACCTTGAGATTGCAGGAGCAAAGGCACGTGGTATACCGACGCGAGGTCATGGACACCAACAACCTGTTCGGGGGCAACATGACAAAACATGGATATTTTTGCTTTTGTTGACGGATCCAATGGTTGTGGAGAAGCGAGGCGAGTGGCAATCTATATGAAAAATAAGGCCGAGTAATAGAGTAGGCGAGGTGTAGCGCACCTATGCCAAAATACACCATCAATCCCCATCCGCGTACAGGTACGTTATACACGCACCAGATCCGGCAGCAGCCCTAGCCCACGCAAGTCTCGCACCGTCGCCTGAGTTGGTTTGGTCTTTTGCTCGCCATGCATGTCCGGAACCAAGCTAACATGTATGAGGGCAAAGTTGGATGTACCGACTCGGAATTGAAATTGACGCATTGCTTCGATAAATGGAGCAGACTCGATGTCACCAACAGTACCACCCAACTGATGCGTGCAGTGAAAGTGAAATCAGCCCACTTGAACTAGGGTCTATCTCAAAACGAACCTCTACTATGCAAACATCCGGCTCTTCTCCAGTATCGTCCACAGGAATTTTAGATACGCGTTCAATCCAATCTTGGATAGCATTGGTGATGTGTGGGATAATCTAGCCATACGAGTCAGTAGAAGAAGGATATTACGATACAAACCGCAAACCTGGACTGTTTTTCCGAGGTAGTCTCCTCGCCGCTAACAATATGTTGTACTGAGCATGGATTGGTGGACGGGTGTACATTAGGCTCACCTCCTTCTCAATCACCTCACGGTAAACTTTCCCAGTGGTGAGATTGTTATCTCGTGAAAGAGTGATGTTCAAATAGCGTTCGTAGTTTCCAAGATCCAGATCAACTTCACCGCCATCGTTGAGTACATAAACCTCTCCTGGGAAACAGGTATCCTTCAGTCGAGAGCCTCTCAGTCAAACACATCAAATGTACCGTGTTCAGTGGGCGCCATAGTTCCCGCATCGATGTTCATGTATGGATCGATTTTGATGGACGTCACTTTGAGACCAGTAGTCTTCAGAAGCAATCCTGTAGAGGACGCTACATATCGGTATGTCAGATTCGGTTAACGAGCAGGAGATCAGAGTGAGCTGTACCTATAACCCCTTTGCCGATACCACTCACAACACCTCCTGAGACCAGAATATACTTCGTCATTTGAATGATTCGTAGTCTTGTGGGGGGTGTGGTAGTTTAATTTCGTGCTGAAGAATTTGGAGTCACATGACAGATCCCTATCTTAACGTATTAAATAACCACAAATATGAAGTTTACTAGTACGATTATCTTTATGCTAACCACTGAGAGACTGGCGGCCATATTGAGACAGCTCCAGAGAGCTTTACCGTTGAAGACTCAAACGATACCAGACAGCACGCGGGTACTTCACAACAGCGAATGCCTTGGTAGGATATATGCACGACTAGCAGACCATAAATCATTCCCCCCAGTCAACCATGACGTAGTTCAATACATCTCTGTTCGCTTAGATTTTGTCCTTCAACTAGTCTAACTACATGTCTAACCCCGAGGATGGTACGTAACTCAAGCGCATGATGAAAGCGTGAGCAAGCAACCACTGCGAAGTGGCCAAAACACTGCGGTGACGACCACTCTAGCCAAGCGAAGGTGTACCGGACAGTTCCAGGTTATCATACGTTTTAGGTGATCTCAACAAGCTCCCGTAGACACCTAGGGGTACCCCTCGCTCAGGCTCCACATATGCTGAGTTGAAACCGCTCATCGCCAGAACTTGATCGCAAACGTGTCTGATCGCAGATCATTCTAAGAAGACCGCTCAGTCAACGATAAACGTGCACGTCAGGTTCATTTTATTTTTCATCAACATGCCTTGTTCGGGAGTTGCCACCTCGTGAGTCACGCTCACAAAGTTTTGTAGTTAGCGCTTCCGATCATATTCATTTTGCTAACATCAGACCCTGCTTCATATACTATATCGAGACTAGTTCGTATTAGGCATGGCCGGTCACGCTAATGATGCCTCATGCGCATACAGGGCATGCAGCCTTGCATATTCGACTGTAACACGGCGTCGGCAAATGACTCAATTGAACCTTTTGAGTAGTTTGATAGGCAATCGCACGAAACTCGGAGGTTATACTGGCGTCATCACTAGATGCACAAGCATCCAAGCGGGTACACTCGTTTGCTTCCAATCGATTGTTTTGCGTCGTACCTCTATATCCCATACCTCCGCACCCACTCGGCCCTAGACTTATGGAACACAGTATTCATATATCCCATAAAAATGGAATTGAATTTCACCAGGATGCTGCTAGTCCGGACCATTTCCGTTCCCCGCCCATCGTTAGCACACTCCCCAGTTGAAATTTTTCAATCTACCTCGGCAGTGCAATAGAATATGGGTACCAGCTGGTTTGAAACGAGTAAGTTATAAAATGTCAACGGTAAAATATCCCAGGATTCTCTGTGCTTGTTCCCTGTTTGCAAAGGTAGTGGCGAGCGTACCAGGAGCATGACTGTATCGCACAGTATCATATTCTCCGATGTTCTTGCCCTGCTTCAAGTGAGCGTGCGATGTGGGACTTCAGCTTCTCGGCACGAAACAGAGGTGGGCCGATTAGAGGCGATGCGATTGGTTTATGTGCGAAGAGGAGGAAGAGTTCACTTTTCTACCAAGAATTAAACCAATAGTCTTCAAAACATATATCCATAAATGTCAGGTTCAATCTATAACACGGCTGCCACGTCTCACAAGGTAATTCTCTCGCAAAAATCATCCTTCGCTATAATCTATCCTACATTTGAGAATTTCCTGCACTACGTCAACTCAAGTTTTGGTGTTTTACTGATTGTAACTGATTTTTAAGATGTGGCGCAACGCCACCCAGCTGACACAACATCGTCCCTGATGATGAGCGTCTTCCGCGTGCACGACTCAGCAACCACGATGTGTGCATGCGATATGAATCATTGGATATGCTGCTGAGGCAAAAGCGAACCGCTTCTACAAGAGCACGCGGCGGCCAAACATGGTGCGTCGTACGTCATGGTTCACTGATCGTACATTCCCGGATGTTGGAGATATGCTGCATTTGAACTTGCCGGAGTACGGTACGAATCGTGTTCAAGTCACAATCCCCACACACGCTTCGTCTCCTGCCCTTGTCCCTGCCCCTGTCCCATTCGGAGCCCCAACCGTTGATATCTCGTCCTCGCGCTGTTCATCGGGCGTTGGTACGGCCGAACTGACCTTGTGTTATCTCGGTGATGCCATACCCTGGGTCCTCATCTGGTCAACTGACTCTATGAATGGGATGAGCAGTGCAAAGACATCCGCACTGGGGACGTCATTCTTCCTCCAACAAGCTCTTTTGCCTCGCCGAATACCTCTAGGTCAGGGCGATCGTGGATTATCCAAAAATGTTACGGATCACCGGTCGACATTCTTTTTTCTCCGGCTCGCTCGCCGTAGACACCGTCCAGTCACAAGCGAAAAGTTTCCGAGGGATTGGCCGTCCGTGCGTTGTACGCCAGATAACCTGGATACCCCTATGTCTGCGGCCGGAATGTCTACCGGGTGGGGCCAACTTGTGAACACACACGTTTGCTTCGTCTCACCTCGGCTGTCCAGTGTCCTAGAGCGGTGAACGGAAAGATTAACATACGGTCTGTCTTTTGGCTATTGAATGTATCGGCAATCCCATCCGAGCTCAAAGCCTGTTAGCCCCTTTTTACGAAGCCAGGAGTCTTTCAAGGCGTGTAGTGGTGCGATAGGCTCTACGCCCAGCCGAGGGTACTCGTGCCCTAAGCTGTGGAGCGCCTTGTGGCCCGTGTTGTTTGCCGTGTTGGGCCGGCGTTTGGCGCATCAAAATGGCGCTCAGCGCCCCGCCCGCTCCACTTGACTCCTCTCCGTGTCCGCGGAAATCCGGTATCATCCCCTCACTCGAACACGGAACAAACCATGCAAGTCGAAGCTCGGTGCTATCTCAGTCTGCGGAGGTGGAGAATCCAGACCAAGGCCCATCGGTTTCTGGCTGACTTGTGCGGTGGCACCGCAACTCGCCCAGCGTGATCTCATCGGACGTCAACCTTGTTCTATCGCCCAGAAAGCGGGGTGTGATCGTTCCGTTTTAGGGAGTCATCGGGCACGAGCGCGTTATTTAAGTTTACGCGGTGGAATTTTTCTCTTTTGGGGGACGCGTTCACCGCAGTTGGATATTCGGGCGAATTGGCGCGGGAATTTTGCTCACCCCAAATTTATGAGCATGCGAGCGCGCGGACGCTGGGTCTAGACGGGATACCGAAATTACTCGGGCGATCGTATGTGTGGGAGGCTGCAGAGAGTACGTTCGGCGTGTCGTGTACAAACAATATTATAATAAATACCAGCCACTCGTGTGGAGCATTATAAATACAGGATGTGGGATGGTATGTGCACAATGAATGAGTCAATCGAGTCTAGTCTATTAGGTGTAGCGCTGCTTGACGGCGTTCCATGGGGCTTCTGCATCGGGATAGAGACCCACGAGACGGTCCATGTCTGCCTCTGGGATACGGTTGAGATCGATAGAAGCCCAGTAGCGGTTGAGGACGAACAAGATGTCTTGGGCGTCTGCGTCGGTGTTACGACTAGTCATGTCATATCAGCTCAAGTCTAGTGAAGAGGTGAAATGAGAACTCACTTGGCCCAAACGCGAAGCTTGGCGCGCATGAACTCTGTAACGGACAAGACTGCTAGAAATGAGCTTGGGCGATTGGAAAGGACTCGGTATGCTCACAAGGCAGATTCTGAACAGCCATCACGGTCTGCGCATTGAGGTTACGTGGGCCCTCTTCGCCTGCAACGCAAATCTCGATCTATCCTAAAATGAGATTGGGTAACTCAATGATGATATCAGGCACGTACCTCGACAGGCGGTATAGGCTCGTTGTACTTGACAAACAGACGGTTGGCCCAACTGGCTATGTTGGCAGTCATAACCTCGGTGTCGCCAGCCTGGACGGCCTCGCGGACGTGCCGGAAGCCGCTCATGACGATGCAAAGAATCTCCTGCGGCAATCAAAGGTCTTCCGTCAGCCGCTGACATCACGCTGCGGGGGATCGGCGTGGGGAAGCGCACCTCGGTGTCCCTGCCAGGCCCGTCGAGGGCAACGGTCTCAAAGTTGCCTGCAAAGGCATGGGTAATGCCGGCCTGCGTGAGAATGTCTGAGAGGACGGCGGCGGCGTCGAAGAGCTGAGTGGTCCTTGACTGCATACCCATGAGTGGAGAGGCATCGTATCAAGCAGCACAGACGAGCTGGTTAAGAGGGCCAGAGGTTCCGCGGTCAAATCGGGGCGGGGCTGGCCGTGGCCACTCGCTCGGCTGGTGTGGATGATGTCCGGCGGCTGGTCGAGGACCTGATGAGGCGCCACGACGATTTCAGATTCGGGTGCCCACTGGTCAGCTGGACGGATGCGAGAGCAAATGGGCGCACTAGTGACGATGGACATGTGTTTCCCACGAGGCCTCTCGTTAGAGTCACCGCAAGCAAGGACCGGCAGGTCGTAAGGAAAGTGCTATGGCTGGAGGAGCATGGCAGGCGTGAGTCTCTCGGTTGCGTGGGGGGGCTGCAGCCGATGAGGATCGATGTCTGAAACTATAGGCCCTCTGGCCGCAGCACGAGCCGCACATGATCGCCTTGGAATTGAATCCCCGCCAGTCAATGGCAGCATCAGACGACCGGAAACATGTGCATATCCAGGCCGGGGAGCGTGACAGGTGGTTTGACAGATGGACCCCGGAGGCGGTGCTGGCCGAATGCGGGACTAATCCAGGAGCTACGACCATCTAATAATGCTGCCTGTGCTTGCTCGACGGCTGGCTGGCTGCATGCGCACGCGAGCAGCTCTGGGGCCCCTCGTCTCAGTTGAGGCCTGTTCTTCGGCCGAAGCGCGATCCAGTCACTCCCGGCTGCTCAATGGCTGGGCCCACCACAAGCTCTCCGACGGTGACGACGAGGCTGCTCGCTCGGCTATTCTCGAGAATGCACTCAAGGGGAGGCAGCCCACCGATCTGATGCTCAGGTGTCCGTCGTCCTTCCTTGTCGAGTATCGCGCTCTGATCGACTGCTCCAGGCACTGTGCTCGACGCAGAAGGTCCCCGCCTCAGTCACCAGACCCCCCACTCTATACTCACGCCTCCCCCACACAGGCAACGTCAAGAGCGTGTCCGGCCAGTTTACAAAGTCCGATCTCTGTGCCGAGCATCGTCTTAATGTCAGTCCGTCACATGCCGCTCGTCTTCCGCTCTCCTGATCCGTGTTCGTCGACCCACCCAGCCCCGTGACTTGCGCAAAATCGACTCGCGCATCCCAAATCTCGTCCCGACCATTCTGACACGCAAGGAAGCCATCCTGGTGAGGTCTAGATCCTGCTCTACCGATCGCACTTGGCATATTACCCTGTCGACCACGCTCTCACCTTCCCACTCCTAGGTTAACATCCTGCACATACGCGCCCTCATCAAGGCAGACGCTGTCATTCTCTTTGACTCGTATGGATCAGTTGATTCCCGTCTTCATTCAGTCTTTCTCTACCACCTCGAAGTGAGTTGCTGTCGTCGCTTGCACGCTCTGATCCTAAATCACTTGCCATATCAAGCACAACCTCAAACAGAAGACTACGTCACTTCCCTATGAATTTCGTGCCCTTGAATCCGTACTCGTCTCCGTGGTCTCTGCGCTCGAGGCAGAGATGGTGTTCACCCGACATCTTGTCGGTGGTTTGCTAGCCGAGCTGGAGGACGACATCGACCGCGACAAGTTCAAGCGTCTGCTCCACTATTCGCGTCGTCTTCAAGGCTTTATGAATCGAGCAAAACTCGTACAGGAGGCTCTGGAAGAAGTTCTTCAGCAAGGCAGGTACACAGCACCTAGCTATAATCTTTGACTGACCTGTGACTGTAGACGAGGACCTCAACGCCATGTACTTGACCGATGCAAAGCTTGGTCTTGAACGGAATTTGCAAGACCACGAGGACCTCGAGGTACTGCTAGAGTCGTTTGACAAGCAGGTAGAAGAGATTGTCAACGAAGCAGAGACAACTATCGTGAGATACGGTCGTGATGTTGGTCCCAGATACTAAGTTGTCAATCTTTTGCGTTTGCGTCGTCTAGAGCAATGTTCAATCCACCCAGGAGATCGTCGAGCTTATTCTCGATTCAAATCGTAATGCTTTACTCGCCCTTGACCTCAAAGTCTCCATCGGCACATTTGGAATCGGCGTTGGTGCCCTTGTTGCGGGCCTGTTTGGCATGAATGTGCGTGTGTTGACCCTTTCGTCGAGTCTTACTCACAACGGACCCGGTTCAACAAATTTTTATTTTATTTATCACCCAGTTACAAAGCCATTTCGAAGACGATGCACACGCATTCTACGCCATATCTAGTATTGCGGTGGGAATTGCCGGTCTGGTAGCAATGGCGGGAATGCGACGGTACGTCCCATGCCCCCTCCCTGTCGACCTGACCGCTGGGTGGGGTTATTGCAAACATAGTGTGGCATCCATCCTCCGGAAATCACCCAAATTACTCCTCGTTTCTTCCTAAAGCCTCATCCACCTCACCATGCGTTGTCCTCTCCACCCGCGCGTGCCCCCTTTTCCCGTTTTTTTCGTCTCCCATCACACGCCTTGCAATTTGCGCACCCGACCCTGGGCACTGCGCTCCCTTTCGCGTCCTCTACGTTCTCGTAAGCTCACCGTGCCCTCTACCACGTCTTCTTTGGTCTGGGTTTTACCCCGTAGACTTGTACTCCGCATTGCAAGTCCTGATCCACACCCCCACACTCCCCCACCTCCCCACTTTCGCGATGCGGTGTTCGTTCTAACCCCATTGTCCTCGCGTCCCTTGAACATATCCCCGATATGCCAGTTGAGCGACGGATTACTGACGGCCGAGCGTTATCGTCACTTAATCTTGCAGACTAGCTCAAATTCGACGAGTAGGTCTTAGCAGTCCCACGAGACATAGTCAACCTAGGAGGAAACGCGGATGGCTGCCGTCCTCATTGCGATCGCATGCTGGAACGAGCACAGGAGCCAGCACTAGGCGTTGGCCTTGGTCACGATAAAACCACATATTGCTGCAATAACGTTTGTCGGGGTGATCATGAGAGCGGGGTAGAGTAGCGTGGGCCAGGACTGGTGGGTCCATCATGGGTGTGTCTTGGTACGCTGCAACTTAATTTAATAGACTTTATCACTGCTCGAACCTTGACGTGGTCGCGTCGTGCAATACGATCGTGAGACAACGTTGGCCGAGAAGCCAATGGGCCTGTTCGTATTTGGGTAGGTGGTGGCAGAATGGTGGGCTCGGCGTGTGCGCTGATCGGTCCCCTGCAAACTGGAGGCGACTGGATGGCTGGGGTGAACGACGAACGGATGTGTTAGCTGAACGTGGTCCATGCAGATCGCACCTCGTATAAGTCCAATGGGAACGGCCGACGAGTACTTTGGGACCGAGCTAGCGGCGCCCAAGCACAAGAGAGACCGCAATCTCGCCCCGCGAAGGTCTCATTCAAGTCGGCCATAGCCTAGCGTGGTAGTTGAGGTGACATCCAGTGCAAACCTACTTGATCTATATGGTGCCAGGGATGATAATCAAATGCGCGTCGAGCGTGTGGATGCGGACGCGAGCATACGTCAAGCTTTCGCTGTGGGGAAGGGTAGTGCGGAGTGAACGTCCGGGGAATGCGGCGCGACATCCGAGCCCCGGCGT
>JAYRCO010000581.1:0-21450 GCA_037042815.1 Ceratobasidium papillatum
CCCAACCTGAGCTGCTGCCAGCCTTTGCTCCACTCCAGATGGGTCCTCCACCAATCGAACTGCAACAGCCAATCCAGCCAGAAATTCCACCCCCTGATCCAGCTCCTGTTGATGGAGGTCGTGGTCGTGGCCGTGGTGTTGGTCCAGGTCGCGGTCGTGGTCGTGGTCGCCCAAGGGGTGCACATGCTGGTCGTGGTGCTCCTGGTGCTCCTGTTGTCGATGTTATGCACTCGCCGCCACCAGTGATACCTCGAGGGCGTGGAAGGCCACGGGGCCAGAGAGCTGGTAGAGGACAACGCCGTGGGCAAGGTCGTGGCAGAGGAGCTGGAGTGGCGCCAGGAAACGCTGCAGAAAACGCTGCAAACAATGCAGATGCCAATGCAGAAGATCATTTCTTGGAGGATCGTGAGCAAGCCCTTGCTGTTCGTAATGCAGCGCAAGACCAACTACGGGCTTTGGGCTGTCATGACTTAGGTCCTATGAACATTAAATGCCCAGATTGTGGTGCTCTTCACTGGGCAGATGAGCGTTTGAAAAACTCCACTGTTGCTGCTCCCAAATTTGGTACTTGCTGCAACTCAGGAAAGATCAAGCTCCCTCTACCAAAATGGCCTCCTCAATTGCTTTGGGAGCTGTTCACTGGCTTACACGTGCAGTCAAAACATTTCATGAATCACATACGCAACTTCAATAGTGCGCATGGATTCACATCAATGGGATATGGACAGGATATGACCATCAACGATGGGCGTGGCCCTTACTCATTTCAACTTGGGGGTGCAGTATACCATCGATCAGGTGGACTTATACCGGGTGAAAATGCACTCCCAGTTTTTGCACAGCTTTACATCTACGACTCGCACATTGAGGCAGCAAATCTCCGCTCAAATAATCCCCTCAATGCCAGCTGCAATAGGGATTTGATGCGTCAACTCACACAGGTCATCCATACCCATCACCGGTATGCTGGAGTATATCTCCAAGCTTGGCAAAACATGCAGCGGAATCCAGAGTGTATGCGCATCAAGATTGTTCAGCAATGGGATGATGACCCACGCCGCTACAATGCACCCACAACCAATGAAATTGCTGGGCTCATCCCCAATGGAGAGAATGCCAGCGCAAACCGGGACATAATGCTATTGCGAACAGACAACACCCTAAGCGGATCAACAATTGGCATCCTGCATACATGTGTCTGCAGTACCCTCTATTTTTTGTGTATGGTGAACATGGCTATCGCCGTGGTATTCCTGTGCAGGAAGGTGGATGGAACGGTGACCAGCACCACAATCGGCAAGGCCATCATGATGAAGATGAAGATGCAGAACCTGGTGCTCCTGGTAATCTTGGTCCACGCTTGCATGTCAGCGAAGCACAGTACTACCGCTACATGCTTTTCCCACGTGAGACATGGAAGAAATCACAAGGAATGCAAGGTGCAGATGAGCATTTCTCATTGCTTTTGCGTGGAGGCCGATTGTTTCAGCAATTTAATGTTGACTTCTGGGCAGCCATTGACCAGTCGCGGTTGACCTATATACAAAACAACCAGGACAAGTTGCGTGGGGATATCTACAGTGGCGTTCAAGATGCTTTGTTAGTGGATGGCGAACCTAATGCAGGAAGAAGAGTCATACTGCCATCTTCTTATCATGGTGGGCAAAGACAACTCCACCAGTGCTACCAGGACTCCATGGCAATAACTCGGTTCTTTGGGCAACCCCAATTTTTTATCACAATGACTGCTAATCCAGCATGGCCAGAACTCAAAGCTGCAGTTTTTGAGGGTCAAGATGTCAATGATTGTCCAGAACTGATATGTCGAGTCTTCCATCTCAAGTCTCAAGAGATGCTTCGATGCTTGCGGAAGCATGGGATATTTGGGGAGCACATTGCCTCAATCTACACAATTGAGTTCCAGAAGCGGGGGCTACCACACATGCACTGTCTTTTTTGGACAAACAAAGCTTCTCGACCCTTGGATGGAGCTGACATTGACACTTTCATCTCGGCTGAAATACCTGATCCTGAAGCTGATCCATTGCTCTACCAAACCGTAACCAAGAGCATGATACATGGGCCATGCGGACCAAACAACCCTCAGTCATCATGCATGAAGGACAATCGATGTTCCAAGCAATATTGGCCATTAAAGCCTTTTGCAACTCATACCAGCTTGCCTGATGGGCAATATCCTCAGTATTGCAGACAGGAGAACAACCGCTTTGTTGAAAAGAGAGTTGGAACAAACACGATCAGGGTAGACAACCGGAGCATTATTCCTTATAGTCCAAGCCTCAGCCGTCGCTTTGATTGCCACATCAACGTTGAGGCCTGCACCTCTATTGGTGGGGTAAAGTACATTCACAAGTATGTGTACAAGGGATCAGACCGTGCATCTGTGCGTATTGTACCAGGCCGCTCAGCAGAAGTTGCACACCTCAACCAGAATGCAAATGCTGAACAAGATGATGAAGTCAAAGCTCACTTGGATGTGCGTTGGCTTTCCTCCATGGAAGGATCTTGGCATGGCTTGGGAAACAAGATGCACCAGGAGCTTCCAAACGTGTTGCGGCTTGCTGTACATTTGCCTGGAGAGCACTTTGTGACCTGGCAAGAGGGAGAAGATCTTCAAGAAGTGGTAGATCAGCGTGGTAACCGGGACACCATGCTGACTGCTTTTTTCAAACTGAACGGGAGCCCAGATGCAGCAACACGTGCTTTAGCAGAAGGTTGCCTGTATCAAGAGATCACTCATAAATTCCGATGGATGCCTAGACAGCGTAAGTGGCAACCCTATATTCAAAACCGCTTTGCACTGGGCCGTATGTACCATATTCCATTCAACCAAGGGGAAAAGTATTATCTGCGTATGCTGCTGACAGTGCGGCGTGGGATAAAATCCTTTGAAGCACTACGTACCATTGGCGAAAATCTGCCTTGCCCCACCTTCCGGCAGTGCTGCTTTGAGCTTGGTTTACTTTCAGATGATAGAGAGCACTCACATTGTTTGGATGAAGCTGCAGTTATCAAGTCTGGGTCTCAGCTACGGCAACTTTTTGTGATGATTTTGACAACATGTGAGCCAGGAGATCCGGCAGCTCTGTGGAATCGACACAAACCTCAGCTTTGCGATGACTTGCAGTACAAGTTGCGGCTTGCTCCCCATTTTCGAGAGAACCCAACCCAAGAAGATGCTTGGGATTATGGCCTATTTCTTATTAGTCGTATACTGAACCAGTCTGGTGCAACATTGGCTGGTCATCATTTGCCCATGTGGAATCAAGGATGGGTTGATATTCATGAAGAAAATAATTGTCTCCTGCTGGAGCAGCTGTTACTTCGACAAAACCAGCCATTAGGCATAGGGGCTACCATGGTTGAACAATTGAATGAGCAGCAGCTGGTGGCTTTTCACACAACTTCTCACTCTGTGCTCAATGATGAAGGAGGCATATTTTTTGTGGATGGTCCTGCTGGTACAGGGAAGACCTTCCGTTATAAAGCACTGTGCTACAGCATGCGGGAAGAGAACAAAATTGTGCTATGTGTAGCCTCCTCTGGGATTGCAGCCCTGCTACTCCCTGGTGGACGTACCTCTCATTCCATGTTCAAGCTTCCCTTGGAGCCACATGAGGACAGTATATGCAACTTCACTCGGAACTCAAACTTGGGTCAGCTTATTATCAGGACAGATCTGATCATTTGGGATGAGGTACCTATGCAGGACCGGCTATGTCCTGAAGCATTTGACCGCTCCTGCCGTGATATTCGAAACAGCCCTAACAAGCCTTTTGGTGGCATCACAGTTGTCTTTGGTGGGGACTTTCGTCAATGTCTACCTGTGATCCCACTTGGCACAAAAGAAGATATTATTTCTCATTGCCTCAAGAAATCTGCCCTGTGGCCACAAATCCGTGTGCTACATCTAACAGTAAACATGCGTGTTCAAGGTGACCCTAATGCTGCACAATTCTCAGAATGGCTCCTTGAGATTGGGGAAGGACTGGGCCAAAGGGATGACAGTGATGTTATACAGTTTCCCCCACACATGCATGTTCAGAGCCGTCAGCAACTCTTGAATGAGACTTACCCAAATTTGGATCTTATTGGCCATGCAACTCCAGAATATCTCTATGACCGAGTGGTGCTTACCTCTCGCAACGACGATGTCCTGGAGCTGAACAAAGCACTTCTAAATAAGTTTCCTGGTGAAGCGTTCACATCACAGAGTGCAGATTCAGTTGTTCAGGAGATTGGCGCTGACACACCTGATGCTTCAAACTACCCTGTTGAGTTTTTGAACTCCCGGAACTGTGGTGGGCTTCCATTGTCAAGCTTAGAGCTCAAAAAGGATTGCCCAGTAATGATATTGCGGAATCTGACACCCCAGCGGGGTGTGTGTAATGGTTCTCGAGCTGTGGTTACTCAAATGCGCCGTTTTGTTCTGGAGGTAAAGCTTTTGGGGGGTGATTTTGCAGGTATGTGAATGTGTATGAGCTTTTTATTACTGGAATAACTCATCTTGATCTTCATAGGAGAAACAATTTTTCTACCTCGCATCAAGTTTTACCCAAAAGAGAGTGAATTTGGGTTTCAATTGGTCCGACAGCAATTTCCTGTTGCCCTTGCTTTTGCAATGACTATCAACAAATCACAGGGGCAATCGGTCAAGCATGTTGGCTTGGATGTTGAAAAGGCAGTATTTTCACATGGCCAGCTCTATGTGGCACTGTCAAGGTGCACTGCTCAGCAGCGGATCAAGGTTTGGAATGCAAATGAGGCTCCCAAAACAAAGAATGTTGTATATAAGTCTGTATTGTGAATTATCTCAAGGTATATGCATGTCAGTGTATGAACACATGTTTTGACTTTCAGTACTCAGTAGCAAAATCAACATTCGTATAACTACTAACAGTATACATGTGTTATTGGTATAATACAAACACAGAAATGGCACCGCAGGTGCCACCTGAGTTTTACTATGGTGCAGAGTTCCAGCCCACCGCAGGTGGGCAGAAATCTTTTTCACACTGGAGTGGATATACCAAAAAGGCACCGCAGGTGCCGCCTGAGGTATTATGGCGCAAAGCGCCAGCCCACCGCAGGTGGGCAAACATTTTCTATATGCTGGAGTAGATATAAACAACAGGCACCGCAGGTGCATGTTGGCAAGGATCAAGCTGTGTGATTTTCTTATATACAGTAGACTGGACACATGTAGAGATTGGAACGCGCTTTGCGCGTGGCGCGAAGCGCCAGCCCGCCGCAGGCGCGCGGGAAACACGCCGGCGAGGAACGAGCCGCGTGGTTCCCTAGTTAAGAAAGTAATACATTATGTAGACCACACAATCAAAAAAAGTGAGTGACGTGCTGAAATCGCAAAAATAAACAGCAATGTACAATAAAGGAAAAACAAGTAAAACAGATATAAAGGTTTGCAGGCATCCGGGAATAAACCACCAGATGACCGCTTCGAGATCGGTATCTTGTGACAACGCTCTAGACGCCGCAGGTGAAGCTGTGGTTACGAGCGAGCCGTGTCTCGAGAGCGACTTGCCAACCCGGCGCATCATACGGCGTATCACGAGCGGTTGCTTGGGTAGGGTGGGTGTTACGATATCCAACGAGGGCTTGTTCAAAGATTCTGTAACAGGCAAAGGTAAGCATTGGAATTATAAGTACTACAATTTGAGCACTCACGTCTCACGAAGGGCGGCACGAGGAGCCAAATCCGGTGCCTGGTGAGCCAACCCGGCTTCCATTTCACCAAGAACCTTGTCAAGGTCATGCCAGAAGTTATTCTCCCGAGCATGCAACGTGCAATAGTCCTTATAATAGTCAAGCTATGGGTTTATGGTCAAGGTGAGGTATGTAACACATGCAGAGAATGTCACTTACAATCCAGACCCAGCGTTGTCGATGCTTCTCGGTGACGTACATTGAGTCAGGAGCAAGCGCATTCATGAGCTGATTGATACACCAGCCTTCCCTGCGAGCCTTACCGAGCTGTAACAATTGACGATGTTAGTTCTAGTATTGAGATAAAGACAAATACGAGTGGCTGACGTACAGTGTCTTTGTACTCGTTACGGATACTGGTGAGGTGGCTGAGGAGATGCTTGAGGAGCTCCTTTAAAGCATCGGGGTCACGAACGGTCGCAAAGGTAATTCTCCAGGTATCCCAGTGAAGCGAAATATCGCGCTAGGCTGGATTTAGCGATTGTACAGGTAAGTCTGAATTGATGTAGCGTACTTTGAGAAACTTCTTAATATCTGAGCCCGTCACGTAGGACTTATTGGTCGGCGCAAGCAGTAGAATGCGTAGCATATCGTGAGTTTGCTCCTATAAAACTGTGAGATTAGAGTGTATGAGTTCAAAACAAGTCAAATACGCACCTTGCCATCGTTTAGAATCTCGAAGCCCTTACAATCGCGCATAGCCAAGTCCCGGTTTATCGATTGCAGCTTTCCAAAGACAACAATCAACTTGGCGTGAGTGTCGAGCTATTATTGGGTTGAAATTAGCCAAAGCATGGCACCATACAACAAACGGACGTACACCGCTGAAATCATGAACCTCCAACCTCTGTGTGCTCCGCAGATCATATGCATTACAGGTATCTTCGGTCAGGCGAGCATGTTTGGCCTTCAATCGAGCGGAGTCGTGGTCAGTCGAGTTCGATCGCTGGCGGCGCTGGCCGTTGGTAGATTCGCCTCGCAGCGCAGGGTCAATCGCTTCGTCGGGCACTTGGTGTGCAAGTGAAGCGGTGTCAGTGGCCGAGCTCGGGGATGCCTCACGTTCTTGCTGTTGACGCCGAAGCTGGACAGCAGCATTGAGTTGATCAAGGACAGAAGGCATAGTTAAAGAGAAAAATAATAGATTGATAGAGATAAGATAAAAAGAGCGTGAAGGAATATCTGCAGGGGGAGGGAGGTTGTTCGCAGCAAAAAGAATCGACAGTGCCGTGGGTTATATGCGACGTTGGCAGATGTTTCATCCAACCAAACAACATGTCTGCGGTTCACCAGGTACCAGAATAATCAGTCGGACTGCGAAATTCTGGTGGAGGTATGCACTAAGCGGTCATTGCGGGGCCTCCCATTCATATGTGTTGTTTTGTGTGTCTAGCACATAGAATCTCTGGTGCTCCGCACTCCAGAAACGACGCCACCTATCTAGATTGCCTGTATTACTAGAAGTAAATAATATTTTCTCAAAACTTAAGAGAATCTTATAACTTACTATCGTGGTCGTTAGTTGATTGAGGAGTCGACTGAGTTTGATTTGGCTCGTGGTTGGCTTGTGGTTCCGTTACCCTTGATGCGGCGTTCATTGGTTGCGCTTCTGCCAGGGTGTCAGGTGCATTGCGTGCCTCAGCGTGCCTGGTTCTCTTGCGTCCGCCGTTGGGCAAATCCGAGTTGTCCGGCATTTCCATTGGAAGAAGCGTCCCCTGTCCTTGACTGCTTGTTCCAGCGCCTCCGCGAATACCACCCCGGCCACCACGATTGCTACCACGGCCACCACGGCCGTGACCTCGACCACGACTAGGTGTACTACGGAGTGGTTCGCTGATCCCGGGCTGGCCGGCTGTACTCTGCTGTGCCAGTGCCTCGTCGGCGGCTCGTTTCAACACTAGAAAACACAGATCTGTTTAGCATATATCCCATTTTAATTCCGTACTCACGTCGATTCTGCTCGCGTTTCTCTGTACGCTTTGTTGCAATCTCGCTCAGGCGAGCAACTGCAGTCTGACGGATAGCCAAATAGTTGGCCGGGTTCAAAAAACGAGGTGGGAGGGCAGAGTGTTCTTGGGCAATTGCATGAATATACTCGTAGTTTGTCATAGAGTTAACGTTTAAGAGATAGTTTATTGAATCAAAATGTTTGGTTGTCGGTACCGTAATCGATGTGACTTCGCGCTCTTGACGGACAGTTTTAGTCCCAGACTCGTTGCAATTCGATGCCGCGCAATGATGCTGTAGGTTAACAGCACATTTAACCTCCTTCAAGCGATAGTCAGCTACTAGTAAAGAGAGTGGAAAAGGAACTTACAGTACATACAACCACATTTTGTTGTTCTTGTCGCATCAGCACCGGCATACATGTCTCACCGTCAACCTCGGAACGCCATACAAAAGGATTGAAAACTATGTACGAGTGCTTTGAGTCTGTGGATATTAGTATATGCACTATGCGCCCAACAGAGCGTTGTTTCATAGGATTTTGCTCTTCGGATCCAGGAGGGTTCTGTACAATAACGTCGGAGCCGGTTTCGATGGGGTTCCCGTTTTCCGAGAACATCTGCTTGGCGGAATTGAATCTTGTGTCCTCAGAAACAGCATCAGGGCGAGACACTGCTCCGAAAAAAATTTCGGACCAGGTTTTATTTGAAAACAATCGAGAGCGACCATCCAGAGAAACAGAGCCTAAGTTGATTCATAAAAGCGATTATAAGATTATCCCAATTGAATAACTCACCTGGTGCTGGAACAGTCTTCGCTTCCAAATTGAAAAGCTCTTGACTGAAATGATTTGTGCGCATGTGCTCCAGTATTCTGTGTCCAGCCCGTACATATCGACCGTGTTTGTTGCTATACCACCAACCACCCGAAACAATATGTGTGAGTCGATCGATTTGTGCAAAAGCTAGAGCAGCGTCGCGACTTGGTGCCAATCGTGTGCTGAGAACTGATACAAGTCGAAAGTTTGAATTATAGGACTCGTAGCGCTCCGAATCCGGCCCAAGGAAAGGTCCAAACCGACGTGCAAAGAATGGTGCGTGTGTCAAGATATGGAGTTTAGCTTTCATGGTGATTGTGAGTGGATCGAATGCCGAGACAGCATGCAGAAAGTCCTCAATCAGTTCGGACAGCTCTTCCTGTTATCAACTATGTTAAAGGCACAATAATATACGAGGCTGAGCACGTACACAGTATTGGTCAATATTTGGGATTCGCTTGTACCACATTAAAACTGTCAAACGGCCAAGTACAAGCCAAACTCGGTAGAGTTCCTTTGGTATAAGGCCACGAAGCGCAAATGGCGCTAGTTGTACGACGAATCGAAAATGAGTACCGATAAGACTTCCTGGGTAGCGGCAGATGTATTCGGGTATGCGTGATGTCCCCATATCGAGACCTGCAACAGAGAGGGACTCAAAACGAGTCTTGAAAATCTTGATTTTTTCTTTCCCCAGATGTGTATAGGTAAAGCGCCAATAATACTTCACAGCGCCAAGCAGCACGGTATGTAAAATTTCGATAGGTGTGTCTTTATGGACATCAAAATCTGACCGGAATTGCGGTCATCAGACACATTTTATGAGTTAATAAACTCACCTTTCATTCGGAGCAAGGGATTCATGCGTATACTCGGCGGATTTGTTGTGAACTCCGCCTGTAAAGTGGCAGCAATTTGTGTTCGAACATGAGCAGCAAGGTGTGTGGACTTTTCCGGAGATAGAGCGTTCCTGCGAGCCAAAAGAGACTCAAGCAACGGTTGAGCAATTGGATCTTTAACCCCGCTCTTTCGCTGAGCGGCTTCCAAGTGCGACGTAGCCTCCGCATTTAATACCATTGTCCATTGTGACTCAATGTCCTTGATTGTGTCTTGTAAATTACGAGGCTCAGCCGGCTAGAAATGAGATTAGAGAATGCCTGGTTTGAATATACAAGGACACACCTTAAATAGATTCGTAAAGCCGTCAAGAGTTTCTCTAAATGCGTGTGTACCACCCGACAGGCACACTCGGCAGAACTGGTTCGATTGTAAGCCAGTAGAACTGCAGTGTTCAACGTGCATCTGATTGTCTGCCGAAATACACAAGCAATACATGCGAACAAGTACTTCGCTCTGAGTTGAGATATCCCAGGCTACAACAGGCTGCTCATATGTCTCTCTGTTCAAATGGTCAACATTATGCGGGCTTTGAGATTAAATCATGGTTTCTGGTGCCAGGTACTCACTCGCACATTTGCATCACACAACCCATCATCTCCAGTGGTTTTGCATGTGGTGACGAGCCAACAAATTTGACGTTAGATGCACGGTTGAGTTCTTTCCGAGGGAGCGCCGCATTTGACATGTAGACGACATGGTGCTTGTTCCACTGCTTTGTTCGGTTAGCCGATACGTCGTCCTGGAAGATAACTAGTGGAACCGAATAAACCTCCCGCCCAGCAGCCTGCTGGCGGAGTGGATGGGGCATGTAGCCTTGGTATTCGGATGAAGCAACTGTATTCAAAGTAGAAATTAGACTACCTTCATATGCGCAGATTAAAGCCCGAAGGAGATTTGCACCTTCAAAACCCAGTTTGCCTGAGTATTCTTCCAAAATCTGTGGACAGTTCCGACAGAACTTTGTGAGAGGGTGCATAATATACTCCTCTTGTACACTGATGACGAGTTGGGCATTCTGTTTACTCAAAGATTCAACATGCTTCCACACAAGTAGCAAGCACAAAGAGTACGCACCTCAATCACGCAGCTTGTCGAGTGTCCACGAGCCCATAATTCTTCTCCGTCTGCTCGACAAAGAAACATCTTCGGAATAAAAAGGTCGCCGTCTTCGAGTTCGCACAGCTCATTGACATAATAATGGGTCAGTCGATCGCTGGGTGATACGGCCATCGGAGTAAGTTGATCCAAGTTTTCGCCTTGTGAGAGCTTTTCACCATCCCAAAACTCCTCCACTGTGCCGTTGCCATCTCTTGGATAAAGCTTCATTAAGGGGCGGACAGACGGATCGGAAAATTGCTTATATTAAATGAAAGAAGAGATATCAGTTATACAGTGAGGAGCCCATCTCTAAGTCGCCTCAAACCTGTTGTATTGTCGATGGAATTGTGTTCATGTATAGTACATCGCCAGTACTTGTCGTAAATTTGCGGCCTGGATCATTGCCGCATTTCCGAATCTTTTTCTCGCACTTACGAAGCGAGTACATTGTTGGTACCCCCGTCATCCCACAGAGCTTGCCCCATTGAAGTATAGCCGATTTGTGCATTCCAGAAAAACCAAGTCGAGTGGAGCGAAAGAGCATGTGAGTAAAAAAGTGCTATCAAACATAAGGAGCCGGGTCAGTGTCTAGCGTGTATAAACATACGAAGAGAATACCTTCATATCAGGCCATGGTCCGGTGTCTGGATCATCCATCTCTTCACCTTCCGAATCCTTA
This sequence comes from Ceratobasidium papillatum, assembly GCA_037042815.1. Taxonomy (NCBI): domain Eukaryota; kingdom Fungi; phylum Basidiomycota; class Agaricomycetes; order Cantharellales; family Ceratobasidiaceae; genus Ceratobasidium; species Ceratobasidium papillatum. Next base: position 11,184 of record JAYRCO010000581.1, read on the forward strand.
TCCTCTTCATCTTTTGAGCAATACATGCCGTAGATTAGAGCGTTAGGCGTGCAATGGACGCTAGAAAAGTACGTACCATCGGTCGGGGCGTCAGGTGGGAAATCATCTGCAAATGTAGGAAACGGTCTGTAGTATTCATTTTTGGGGTGAACGCCTGCATCCGAGTCCATCTGTAGCCTTGGATCTGTCTCCAAAAACATGTCGTCGAAGGCTGAAAAGATTGGATCGAGGGTGCCAGAATCGGTGGGCGGTAAATTGCGACGAAAAGAGGAAAGCGACGCCGCTGGTATACCGCGTGCTTCGGTCGATTCCTGAATCCATGTTGTACCGGCCAGCGGAGAACTTGCATAGCCAGGCGGGAGAGACGGAACGGCCGGGAGGGGGGCTGTTCCTGTTGAATTGGCGCGAATCGCAGCAGCTCTTACCGCGTCTGCATGCTTTTGGGTTGCTCGATGCCTTTCCATCTGATACAAGGGCCACCATGGCATCGTTTCGGTCTCGTTTTCTGGTAGGCAGACTTTGCAGCGCTGGACATTTCCCGACTCCGAGATCTCTACATCGCCCACGGCTTGCGTTGCAAGTTATAAAAGTTAAGTGCGAATAGATGGTATACACATTATACTCACTATTGAATCCGGCCATCGTGTAAAATTGCAAGAAGAATAATATTATAGAGGGTAAGCACCTTCAGCGAGGAGGAAGAGACTCAGAGGCAGGCGGATAGCTCGAAGGCAAATTTGATTTCGCAATAATGTCCACGGGACCTTTGAAGGGACGATTAGATCATATTGTTCACAAACCCTCAAACAACCATATAACAAGTGCTGGTAGGTCAGTCTTTTTCATGATAGCTCAAATAATCAAAGTGTGTCTATAAAATGCTAGAGTGCTGCTGGTCTGCACATGATTTAAGGTGGTCTGTCAATGCTTGTAATCGACCATCGTGTTTGATCCTCTGAAAACACATCTCGGCGCTTGGTTTCGGGTCCCACAAACCTCAAAATACTTCTGTTTGCGCGCTTCCCACCCCGATATTTCCCCAAGGGCCCGTTTCGCCTAGTTGTGTACCTGTGTCTTTGTCAACCTTATTTGCTATATGTGCCCAATCACCTCCGTCTTGATCACATTACTGCGTCAAACCCTCTCGGGATTATTATCAAATATGATCCGGTACCAGAATCACTTCCGTTGTCGTGTGGAATCATCTGGTCATTCGTCTCATGCTATCTTGCAGACGTAGCGTGGAAACATTGATTAGCATATATTCCGCAGAACGAAGCTCCAATCACACATCTTGCCGCACGTCGGGAAATCTACTTACGCTACTGGTCCCTTGAAGCTTGCGTTTTCCAAAAAGCTGGCTGTGCCGAAAGAGTGGCGTACGCCGAGGATATGGGATAGAAATGCGCCTCTTGGTACATGCAAGGTTAGTTTTTGGAATTGGATTTTGAACGGCACTAATCTGTATGGCTAACGATTTTCGGCAAAAATTCCCTATTAGCTCACCGTATAAAACTTGCATCCACGTTGACTTGCGGTTCAACAAGGCGTCTAATTATTACGAGGGTTAGGTTTGCGTCTATAAGGTACGACTACGTCTTCACTACTTCTGCTTGTTATCATAAGATATGGTCCTTGTAGACCCCTCATCCTCGAATTCAATCTCTAATATAATCTCGATGCCTGGGGCAAAGTACCTGAATGCTATCTTGCAGACGGGCCATTCACCGAATCCATCCGCTCTTCTCTTTTTCCATGCGCCGTCTGCTTTGGCGAGATCTCAGTTTATGATTTCGTATTCACGGGTCAAGCAGCATGAGAGAAAGTCTGGATTGAGGGATGCGTGTTACTCAAAGAAATCAAGGATATTACGAGGGACTCCAAAAACATGTGAGCTCGTTTTCTGCATGCGAGCGGGGCGGAGTAGATTTAGTGAAACGAGGCTATGCTTGGCTTTTGAAGGCATGTTGTATGCGTGGTAGTTTGGACGTGTTATAGCACTATATTAGCATCTCAGCGGTTATTTGTTCTTTTGTTCTCCTTTTTAATTCTCAAATTCACCATCATACAACCCTGTTATGATTGAGATCGTATTCATACAAATTGAGAATTTGAATTTGTATCAGTTTTGAAGTGCCTTCACCATTGCATTATAATAGTGCTCTATCTCTGTGGAATCCAGCTTGATGTTCAGTACTAATTTACACACGGAAACATGGCTCCTTACTGTGGTTGTCAAATCCGCTGTGGGGATCCTTCCCTGGGGGAGTTGTGTCAATCTCAGAATCTAATTTGTGTGGAGCCTTGTTGGCGCTGATGCCATAACCCGCGTCGACGTGAATAAACACACTGGAATCAGGCCAGACGGGTGGAACTGTAGGTACGGGATCTTCCTCGTTGACCATCCTCCATGAAGATCCTGTCCATTTGCTGAGATGATCTCGGATAGCTACGGCGAAATCTTGCTCTCCATTACGCGGGCTACCGAAGGTATAAAGATCTCCCAACATCGCCAAGGGAGGAAGCTGTTCCTCTTCAGTGTATTGAGTGAAGCAAACACTCGAATAGGATCCTCCGAGCGAGTGTCCCTGTTACATAGATTCACGTGAGTGGCCTCAAGTGAATTCAATCCAAGACTCACCGTGACGTGCGTAACTACCTGGCCGCCTTTGTCATTTGGCATTGTAAGGAGGATCTTATGGAGGCCCTCTGTAATCAGCTCTATAATTCTTGTCAATGTACTGGATCACGAAATGAACAGAAATCACGTACCGAAAGCCTTCCCGGACTTAAATTCGCCAAAAAGGCCAGTATACACTCCTTTCGAGACGTGTGAACCATATACCATGTCAGCCGAGCCTTGCGTTGGCCCATAATTCAGGTCAGTAAACAAATCGCCAAGGCTTTTCACGTTTGTTCCCTAACAAGTTGACCATCAGTCCACACTCGGATGTATTCCCAATCATTAAATCCTTTACCTTGAACGCGATTCCAATGAATGGTGCAGTGGGATTTCGAGAATAAAACGCGCCACAGTAGGGGCCATCTCCAAACCAGTGCCCCTTCGGCGTTTCCTGATCAATTGTTTAGTACGCCTTTTCTACACTTGAGAGACGCGGTTTACATCTAGAAGATCTGGTACGTGTTTGACTTAGTATTAATCAGACAGATATGCATCGGTGCGTTTACCACATAGCAACTGGAAGTCCATGCCCCATAGGTTTGCCTGCGGAATGGTCGGGGCAGATTCACAATGATTTGCAAGAAAAGACGCACCACTTTCTGGATATTTTCAACAGATTCGTTGAGCTTGTTAAGTGCATCTTCGAATTGACCCGCATGATGCAGCTCAACCGCCTCCACAACCTTGTCTGAATCCCTTGATTGATGGTAGTAAACAATCGGATCGACACGCGTTCGGAAAAAATTGAATTACCTTAAATACACGGATGCGGACTCCATAAAGGCCAGAAATGCATAGCTCCAGTTTATGGGCATTCTAGGTTCAGTTAGCAGAATACGTAGTTTGGATCAGTATGACTTCGCTTACCCTGGCCGTCCTCCGAAGGCCTCTGCTTAAATCGTTAGTTTGACTACATCAAAACGGCCAAGAAGCGTTGGCACAAACTCTGCTTAACTGCGTAATTAATCGTGTCTTTGTTGTCGCCGCTCCACTGTTCAAGAAGATTCTGGTAGCTTTCTTTCTCTTCTTTCGGAACCTTCTCCCCATCCGGCGCCTTCTTCATTGGCAAGTTGCTCAACTGATTGAGATGCCGGATTCCAATGTTCCTGCGAGCTTGCTCAAGGGTTATAGGATATCGGCCTTCCATTTCAATGGTCAACCTGCGATGTTATGTCTGAGTTGCAAGCAAAGGTTGAAGCGTAGTTCGAACAGGGCCGTCCGGCCGGGTTGAAGAGATTCTTAGCGAAAGGTCTTTGTAGCATAGTTTGGCCGCCCGAGTCTTATACTCAAAAGCAGGATACCAGTCTAACGGTTCTTCTGGTGTACGTAGCTGAACATGGGAGCGCCATTGGCTGAAAGCCATCCCAACTAGTCAAAATCTGAGGGTTCGTACTCAGAATAGCTGTCTCGGCTATGTAGATCACGGGTTAGTGATAGCCGGTCCCGGTTATAGTCTTCAAGTTCTCTTTCGAGGAGCGCTTCGTCCCAGAGACATCCAAGATGAGATATCTAGCCCCAACGATAGCCAAAATGACTCGGACCTTAGACTGACCGGTGCAGTGCCTCCCGCAAGCGTTCTACACATGTCTAGCCTTTCCGCTTTCACGTGATACAAGGGTGACGGTTTCAATCAATCGGAGCATTATCCAAGAATTATCGATAATTTCTATGTGCCAAAGCGCATAAAGCATACAAACTTATGAAGCGGTTGCTAGGCTTGGCTAACTGGTATTGTGCATGTCACTATTGAGTCACCACGTCAATACAAAGTACTTAAATCAGTTTATATATATGTAGAGCGGGGAAATCTACGAAGCGTATTAAAAAAATGGGTTATATGCACTAGAAGAGCGGATTGCGCGTGATCTCGTTCAACAGTATGCCTAGCACTCTAGACGAAACGTGGGTACAGTATATACGATTCTAGGGTTAGCGCTCATCAAACCACACCGCTTTGTAGAATAAAATTTGAGACACTTTGAGATGAAGCAAACCTAGCGCATCAAGCCTCGAGGTAATTGTCCGCGCTGGGAGGTTTGAGCAAGGTTACGTTGAATCGAACAAGAAGGACGTGCCACATATGCACTACGTTAACGGGCGCTGCGCTTTTCAAGGTGTCAAATTATCTTTCTAATTCCTCTGAGTTGGCCGTGAGAAATAATGAAATTGAAGCTGCTCTGAAAAGAAGTTACATTCGGGTGGGTGACCAAGAAATTAAAGTACAGGGGTTCAAACAAGCGTGACACCAAACGCTATCAAAACAATAGTAGCGAAAACAGGAAGAAGATTTGAAAAGCTTATCATGGCATCTGCACTGTTGGAAGACCCGGAGCTACCCGAAGATCCGCTCATGGTCTGAGGCATGGGATCGTTGATGGTCGAAATATTGACTTCAGGTGGGAAGAACGAGAGTGCGTTCTTCCGAGCCTCTTTAAATTCGCTACTTGCTTGAGACGCGTTCGTAAGTGGCAGTAGCTGGATGAATGGGTTACCTCCCAAGCCGGATAAAGTGCTGTTGAGGGTGCCAAAGTCGTAAAGCGCGTAGACATTACGAAGCTGGGAAGTCATAATGATACTAATCATTCGAGATGGCGGTATGTTATAGGTATGTACTCACGAAGGCGTCCCCCAAGACAAGGTCATTGTCATTTCCATACCAACTCCCGGGCTCAAAGTAGCTTAAACAAGCAGTCACGTTGCGGTTATCCGGAGTTGTGACGATTGAGAGGTTGGTCAGGTCGAGCGGATGAATAAGTATCGTCTGATTTCTGTTCGTATTGGAACCAAGTAAGCGTTTGTACACTCTTGAAGAGAATTTTTAAGGACTAACCCGAACGTCATCTCGAGTTGAGCTTCAGCCATACACGGCACGGCATAGGACAGGGCTCCTCCTGTATAAGACAGATTGTTGACCAGAACTCCGCCCATACCCTCATAGAGAACTTTCCACGCAGACGGAGGGAGCTGTCCCAAAGTTGACCCAGTATCGAGGAGAGCCGAAACAGAGCCAGTCGGCGGGACATCTGTTAAACCGGTGGATTTATTTGCGACAACCTCGGTCTTGAGTGGCTGGGACTGTCCGTTGATCTTCAGATCTGACATAAGGAGGTTCCATTGGAAGATCCCGCGATCTTTTAATCCGGTAAAGACATCGTGTTTAGGTTGATTGACCACTGCGTCGTAGCCAGAAGCAACAGTCCCAATGTCGAACGTGCCAGTCCCGGTGTCGTTGAGATAGCCAAGGCGATCGAGGAAGATAGCCAGATGGTTCGGAAGAGTTGGATTAGCGAGAAATACGTTTGAAAGCAGAGTTCGACCCCAGGTGTCTCGCGTCGCGTTTGTGACTGCATCGGCTATCTGGGAGATGGTATCAAAGCCTATTCCTGCAATCCCTCCAAAAGTGGGGTCTTCTGCTTCGATTTCGTCGAATATCTCGTCTTGTTTGGTCACGTAGAGAAGAGTCTGATTGTTGACGGTGTACCCGGCAAAACCAATACCGTCCAATTGAGCGACGTATCCTTCAACGGAGCCAGATCCATACGTAAAGTTTAGGTACAAGTCATTCTACGTAAAAGAGGGGCAGTTATTATCAATTACGGAGTCGGGCTTTGACCTGACCCACAAAAATTTTGGCATTCGTAAATGTCTGGTTGTAGTTCACGCCTGGACGTGGCGCAAGCCACAAGTCGCTACTTCCGGTATCAAGCACAACTGTAAAGTCTGGTGGTTTATAGAAATCAGCTCTGAGGAGTTACTATAAACTCGTGGCAGGCTTACTGTTCCCCCCTGCCAGAACATCAATGTAATATCCCAGCTCTTGGTCGTTTTTGATGATTGTATTTCCGCTGGCTAGTTGAGTTGAGACAAGCCTGGAGTGGCTAAGAGCTCCGGTAGGCAGACTAGCCTTTCGAATTGTGAAGCTAGAGGCAGAACAGCAAACTGATAGTGCAAGAAGGGAAGGAATACCCCACCGCATGTTTACAGCTGGAAGGGGGTGATGTGATAATTGAAGACTCGTCGTTCTTAAGGGTGAAAACCAACAGCGAAAAACGTACGTTAATCGTTGGAGTGTGGTTGGAGCACTGCCCAGAACTGACAGGTGTCGTGGAAATAGACGCCCATCATCTATTCATAGACGCACAGCCCCTCTGTGAACAGATCGGGATATATGACATCAGCTTCTTACCTCGCTCGATCTCTCGTATTGACGAGAGCTAATAAAATTTACTGCAGCCTCCAGCCACGCACGCACTGAGTAGCATTGGCCAGCTCGGTGCACCTCAATAAGCTCAAGTTCAAATTATCGCATTCACTCAAAGCCGAATTCACGTTCAGCCTTCAGTAAACCAACAGTCGCTGCGAGGGTAGCGGGGAAATGATCTAATTGTACAATTTGTGTCACTTCGATCGGTCAAGCCGGCTCGGGAACGCTGTCGGTAATCGCGCGCGGCGAGGCAAGATTGGGAGATCCATCAGTGTGCCACCCCACGGCTTGAACCATTGTACGCCGATTTCCGTCACATGTGACGGCCGAAGTAGGCGATACGTGGTAAACCTGACGCAGCGATTATAAATGGATAGACTCCGGACAATGTACCAAATTACTCACTATGTATATATTACCAGATGGGCTGATGGAATGGTTGAGCCTCGATAAAATGGCAACTAAGACATGCATAATCAATGCACTCACGCAGTAAAAAAGCCGTTATGACCAGGCTATGGTTAACGTCAATCAAAAGAAGCGGCCAGATATAGTTGGCTACATACCGCATATTCTCCGTTCGCTGAATATTGGCCCGGCGGTGTACTTGGTCCAAGACGACGCCGAAAGCGGATCGGATCCAGTAAGCTCCAGGGAGCCAAGCGAGTAGCCTGTCCCAGCACAGGACGAGGCTGAATCTAGACAATGCAGTTCCTTGAGCGAATGGAGAATCAACGGCCAGACAATACTTACAGACAATCCAAGTTCGACCGCTGTGATAAAGACCCGCTATATCTCAGGATCAGCGATTCGTACTCATTCCACTGAAGAGAAGTTTGTCACCTGGGCCTTCGTTGACTTTGGCGCCAACCTGCTCCCAAGAATTAGTCGGCGCTGATATCTTGTATGCGTTTCCAACAGATGTCGCAGAGGACATTTGTCTAAGCGAATAGGCATAGTCAGTGCTCATTACAAACTAGAAAGGTGGTAAACCAACGCGATCCAAAGACATTGCTCGTCTCCGTCCCAGCTCGAGAACACAAGATAGGGTCCAGCAGAGAGGAACAAAATAGTTGCGTCAATCGACCATACATCTCGGTTAGGAATGGTGAGCCTCGCTAGTGAGTGTAACAGATTTGAATCGGTATCAGCATTAGTTATACGGAAAAAAAGGAAAGGCTCTGACTTTGGTATGCCCACGTTAAAGCCCAAATATCGGTAGAACTTCCTTTAAGCACATGTAACCGCTGATTATCAAAAGTTCCTGAGGTTCCGGCCGTATAATAGCTTCGAGGAGCAGCGAGCAATGGATCGTTGAGCAAAATGAGCCAGACAAGCAAGCGACACGATAGACTTACAGGTACCACGAGCTCTGAGCCGAAATCCAGTGGATCTCAGGTGCCCCTATACCCAACATGAGTTCGTGGCAAGAAAGAAAAAAGAAAACCAAAAATCTCTGCTTACACAAATTACAACATCTAGAAGTGGTACTGTCTGTCCAAACAACTTTCGGAGTCGCCGTCTTGAGGCCTGCCATCGTCTGTGGAATGGATTTTCACCAGCTAGTTCGCATAGATGCACTTCAAGCGGTCACTCACCGTAGCTCGGGTGATTTGGATGTTGGTCCAGGTAGTCGCTAAATGATAATCAAATTTAGCTCCTCATATCAGAGGATAAGCACAGTGCGACTATACTTGTCAGGTAGTAATAGCCGTTGGAGTAAATCTACGCAAGGGATGAGATTTATTAGTATTTGTAGCCAATGCGACCTACCATATATGGATCAGATCCATTGGGATCTTTGATTGGATTTGTGAACGTTGCAGCGCACAGAACCTCCAAAGAATAAACACAAGCAAAGGCTAGAATTTGTAAAAGCAGTTTCATGGCTACTGTGTCTGGGGAGGTGTTATTCCCGGCAACGCATTTATATGTTGCCTAGCGGGCCGGCTCGAAGGACATGAGGGTATAATAATAGCTAAGGCTGCCAGCAGGTATAGTCGCATGATCAAGAATAGATCAATCGAATCATCAGTAATAGGAAGACTTACTTGCTGCGGAAGATTTAGCCTAAAACGTAGATAAACCCGCTATCGGTTGATAAATGCTTCTCTATCCGCCGCCCGAAGTGAGATACCAATCCCAAAAACTAATGGGTTGCTACAATTGAGGGCCGTCCCGGCTTCGGTTGGTTTTCCACTTATGACCAAGCTACTGCATCCCGGTGTAGAGCTTCGCAAAAAAGCCTTCTTATTTCGTCTAATGCTAGAGTGGCGGCGGATTGGGAGCAGAAAACACTGATGGGTTTTAAAACATGTCGGTCGGGATTACGCTACTAGTTGTATGTTATATAGACACCTATTATCCCAGTCTGTGTAGGAAGGGTTATAACCCACTGTCGCAGTCACATATGTCCAACGTGTGCCGAGAGGTGATCAAAAAGTAGCCGATTATGCGCCACTTTTTCATGGATGACATGAATGAGGTTGTGATTGATCCCAGATACTAGAGCTTTTTCAATCCCAAAGTGGTCCCGAAGTCAAGAAACGAGGAAGAAAATTCCAAGGTCTGCAAATCGGCATGGGCGAGAACGGGAGACACTAGTTCATAAAATAGCCATACCCTAGGACGGAGGCGATGGGGAAAATGAACAGATTGTGAGCCCTTTGGCACGAGATACGCAGCTCTATGCGTAGTTAGGGTAGCTTAGGCACCTTACTTTGAGGATATGTGTAGGCGTAGGGTTAAGTGACTAGCCTCGTACGCCTCAAAACTAAATCACAAGGCACGCTAGAAAGACTAGAAATCCGCAGAAACACATAGCGTGACAATAAAGAGAAAATCAAGAATAAGTTTTTTCGAGGTGGTGGTTGCAATGAGAGTGAAGTTTTTTGATCATTTCGGGTGTTGGATGCCGACTGGAATGACAAATCGAACACTTAGTCACGGTACCGCGCAGGAGTTACTGTAATAGATTCCGCAATGGAACTAATCACTGTCAACATGAAACCTAACCTATCTTTTGAATTTTCCAAAATATTATCACTTCCCTCTTGGTAGAGGACAGATGCTAAATAACCGCAAGACTTTCTCCAAGTGATGGTAAAAGCGCCTGGCCATACTCTATCGCGATCCAGTAAATGGTACAAGTTATTAAAGCTAAAACAAATCTACAAGTGAATTTTTAGGTCTACAGAGACCCAAGTCAAGACTGTTGTTCTATAGCGAACTTTGATATTGGCCCGGATGTCCAGCTCTTAGTCCCCCAGTCCATCTCGCATACAACCCCACCATCCGCGTCCCGGTACTTGATAAGCGCAAGATTTTGCCGGCCGATAGCATCGCCACTTATATCGACCACCTCTCCTGTTCCGGTTCCG
>JAYRCO010000582.1:0-21440 GCA_037042815.1 Ceratobasidium papillatum
CTCTCCTGTTCGTTTCCAACACAATTTTGTACCCCTTTCATGATTCAGTGGCGTTCCGGCGCGTGTCAGTTGGCAGGTACCGAACACTTCAAGCACACAATTACGCATACATCTTGATCTTACATCACACAAGGCGAATGACCGACAAGATTCATTGCTTATAATGTCCCACACACACACGTGAAGAGAGTATAGAGACGCAATAAAGGCACATCAAGTAAAGCAAACAAGTGATATTGTGTCGCGAGTCCTACGAGTGACGAGTCAGAACCAACATGTAGTCGTAAAGTGAACTCAACTCACCAATCGTATACTCGGTCAAGAAAGTTGCAGTCGAGAAGCGAATGGAATGCAGGCAAAGCCTGCTAATAGTTCCGGGTTGGTTGAATGAAAAATAAGGGTGCGATTGGGTTCGTGGTGCTCGACCTAGATCACGTCAAGTCAGCAACCGAAATACAACAAATAAAAAACTGCGCGGGTAAGCTCACCACGACCCATGGTCGAGGGGGGTGGTTGCATAACACCTAGTGCATCAGCCGGGTGCTCCGCCCTAGCACCAGCACTCGACCGCCACGTCGCAGCGGCTCTGGAAGAACCAAGGCCGGCCCCGTTTCAAGACCGCCGTAGAGAATACAAACCGGACGCCTGCGAAAAGTCGAATTAGAATAGCTACGTATTAAAGGCACAGGAAATAATAGTGGTGGCCGAATTGAGGGAATGCATGAGACATGGCCCACCAATGTGTCTACAGGTTAAAGGTGAGATTGGCCCGACGCGATTTAGTATATACTCACACTTAATATCCCGATGGGCTTCTTGTACTTTTTTCATATTTCGATATGATTTCAGACTCTAGTGATTGACTGGTCACCGACTAATTTATGCCAGGTAATGTCAGTTGAGCTCGGGGGTAAGAATCAGAGTAGACAAACATTCTTCTCGAAACAGAAGATAAGTGGCTGCTCCCTGAAGGGGAGTAGGACGTTTTGTGGATGTTCTAGAACAACGTCCAGCTACAGAGCATAATTAGAGCAGCAGCAGAAAAGACGTGGAAAAGAGTGACTAACTTCATGTTTGACGGTCGAGCGGCACGATGCCCAGCAGTTCACCTGGAACATTGTCAGTCGTCGCCCGAATGAGATCTCAATGACCAGACACTCACGATCATTTGCTCGCTCAATGAGTGAGCAAGTAATCCTCCAGGCTGCCGGAGCATCTGCGAGTATGCAAGGATGCACTCGCATCGTAATAGTTCCGGTTTGGTTGACCGCGCTCGAGCAGAGTCGAAGCGCAGGAAAGCAAAATATGAGCATAGTAGTGCGGGAAGAAGGGAGAGGAGGAGGGCGATAATGAGATACTTGTATCCTATGGGGGTTTATATACCCTCGCCGGGCTCAGATCCAGGGATGTCATGAATAATACGGATTTGTGCGAGATAGGGGCAGAAGAAGTCACGTGGTCGCATTTTAGCCTAATTGGTGCGGATCCGTTAGGGGCTACCCCTTTTTCGTGGGTTCTGCCGTGATGGAGTTGCTTCCTGGCCAGACTCAAGCCCGCCGGTATGATGTCATATATGTAGAGTTCTAAAAGACCTACATATCACACAAATGCTGGATCAACAAGATCTGAGAAATGATACAATTAAATATGTGTTCCACCACCAATCTTACGGACAGGGAAATCATAAGTGCACAGCAAGAAATAACCGATACAGAAGCGCACAAGAGACGTATCGGCTCAATTTAATAGCTCAGGTTTAGTTGGGAGTAAATTCGAGCCTACACCCGCAGGTATAGTGGGTCAAACCTTCGGCGCAATGAGTCTAGGTACAATGCGCGCTCGAAGGCTTGTAGTTTGCAGGTGACACTTTCCGTACGGACGATTCAGCTGGATAAAGTCCAGTCGAAATAGAATAAAATTTCTCTCACTCTCAATAATATTGTAAACGTACAGCTTCCTTCCAAGATCGCTGAGTCTCGGCAATAGTGTTACCTATGAGCTTTTGCTGGCTTCAAGCGAACATAATTATATTCTTCATATTCGTATTAATTTGTAGAGATGAACGTAGCTTTAGATGAGTCTGTACAGCGTTCAGAAGTGCTGCAAGTCGCGATACACGTGTGTAAGTATTGTTGTTCGAAAACGAGTAAGTAATCCTAGCTGTACCTTTCGTGTACGCGCTTTTCTTCCGAGCTCAAATCGCTGGTCGAGCTCAGTTTGCTAGGCCGTCAACTCGTATTAGTGGCAGATACCATAAGCCGGCCCCTAATCGTTCAGATAACCCTGCACACTGCAGCCTCGTCTATATGACTTATGTGAACAAAAGGAGCACATGCATCAGGCTCCCAAAACACCTGCGTCAAAAACGAAAAAAGATAACAGTAGGTCAGTACATATCCGCTGGATAGATACACTATTTCTATCCCTGCATCAACATTTGCTATTATGATATGGTCCATAGTAATAGTTTCGGTTTGGTTGCGCGCTCGAGAGCTGAACTGGAGATCGAGTGCCAAGGCGAGGGGGTAATAACTATATCTCAAATCATAGTGATGGGAGCTAGTGAGTGTTGGATACTGTGCTGCCGCCCGAGCTGTTGTGTAATCTCAGGAGTCTGGAGCTTGTGAAGAGCGAAGCGGGAGAACTCAGGATAGGGGTGACCAGTCACGTGATAGCGATTTCGCCCCTTTTCTTCAGCTTTGCTATTTCTGTACGATCTCTGATCAACAGACGACCAAGCTACTATTTCTTACATGCAGCATAGGAGCCTTGATTATGGTTCAATTCCAAGTAGGTTTTTTCTATTTTGGGATCATTACTATAACTACGTTCACCCTCTTAGCGTGAATTTACCAACTGCGCGTATTCAATCCGGTTTGCTAGAAAACTAGCTGTATAGTGCGCATATAGGCGGGTTAGGCATTTCCCTACCCAGAATCAAACTTTGCGGAACGGCTTCACCGCCGGATGCCTGACGACCATCGAGCTAGAAATCCGTTTTCTCGTACGCATTTGCGAATGTCAGCCGAATTAGCTGCGCAGGCACAGTTACTAGGGGCTGAGGTGCGTTTTCAGCTGCGTTGTTGCCAAGGATGCCTACATTTTCTTCGGCCCGCGTTTCTTGCAATGATGTACATAGATGCTGGCCCAGTTTTGACATTTTTTCGCCACCACCCAGCACTCAACTGCTTTTGTCACAAAGTTGATTAAGATAACACCTTGTATGCACACACCTCAACAGCTGGATATTGGTGCAGATATTGTAGCCAGGCCAGTCAGCCAGACCGCTCAGGCAGAACTTCAATGGTGGTTGGAGTCACAGGTTCGACCCTCTGCGCTCTTTGATCGATAGCCTTCAACACGTTTGACATTTATGTTTGACTCGAGACGGGTCCAACCGAGCCAGGCCCGGTGTTACACGTTACCTACCGGCAGTCTGTTTTCTTGTTGTTAGACCCCACATGGGCTTGGTTGGCAGCTGAAGCGAGCCGCGCGGATGATGATTCACAGCGGGAGGTCGCGCCAAAAGATTTGGGCGCGGATGATCGCTGCAAGACGCTCGGTACGATAAGATTCCCAGCCGCATACACACTCGTCACCCAGCCGAGCCCATGGCAAGATCGGAACAAAAATGGTAGAGATTTGGGAGTGTGCGAGGGTGCAATGCGCAGCGAATATAGATATGGACATACGTATGCCTTCCGATAAAGGTCCATATGGAAGCAGGCCGCACCGGCTAATGAGCTGACGTGGAGAGATCGAGCAACTTGGGTCTGCGCCGCATCCGTGCACTACGGAGCCGTGACATTTAGTCTGCCCAGAGTTGATTATATGCACTATTCGAGACATCAGATCGACACCGCAGGCCTGCGCATATACCGCGACAAGAATTGAATCAGATGGGTGCGCTGCGACTGGCCGGCCAAGACTTGTCACCGAGAGGGACTCGGCCTATGACATTGCATGTTCCCAAAATTGGGGCCGGTAATGTAGACCCTGGCGTTTCGCCATCATCCACGCTATCCTCCGCCAACGCTTCCTGGACCGGGGCCCGGTACCTTATAAGAGCGCGAGGCACGAAAAGATAAACTCCATCTCCCTTCTCTTTTTCTTTTTCTTCACCATGGCCGACGACGAAAAGCGTCACAGCGCCGATCATAGCACAGTTGCCCAAAGCACAGTTGCATCCAAGCCCAAGCGCAAATGGTTTGGCCGCAAGGAGGAGGCGACTGCCGAGAAGGACAAGGCCGTTGAGGTCGAGGCAGCTACCAAGGAGGAGCCCGCCATCCCCCCTGCAGATTTCACCAGGCTCTTCCGGTTCGCCACTCCATTTGAGCTCACCCTCAATGCTATCGGACTCGTTGCTGCTGCCGCGGCTGGTGAGTACAAGCCGTTGTTCGATTGATCACAGCTGACCCTGAATTTCACCTAGGCGCGGCCCAGCCTCTGATGTCTCTGCTCTTTGGTCGTCTTACCCAGGGCTTTGTCGAGTTCACGGAAGCCATCTACACCAACGATCCAGCCCATATCGAAGATGCGAAGAACTTTTTTGAGAAGGAGGCTGCCAAAGATGCCCTTTACTTGACCTTTATTGGTATGTACTTTGACCTCGATTATTTTCTTGACACTAATTTTATATCCAGGTATTGGCATGTTCGTCTGCACGTTTGTTTACATGTACTTCTGGATCTACACTGGCGAGGTCAACTCGAAGCGCATTCGCGAGCGTTACCTCCAGGCTGTCCTCCGCCAAGATATCGCCTACTTTGACAACCTTGGTGCCGGAGAAGTTGCCACTCGCATCCAAACCGACACCCATCTCGTCCAGCAAGGTATCTCCGAAAAGGTGCCCCTTGTCGTCAGCTACCTCGGCGCTTTCTTCACTGGTTTCATTTGTAAGTGTCGTGTTGTCGACTGGTCTGGCTTTTACTAACGGTTTCACAGTGGCATATATCCGCTGCTGGCAACTCGCGCTGGCTTGCTCTGCCATTCTGCCGTGTATTGGTATTACCGGTGCCTTGATGAACAAATTCGTCTCTACCTACATGCAACTTTCTCTCCAGGCCGTCAGTGCTGGAGGAGGAACGCTTGCCGAGGAAGTCATCTCTACCGTTCGTACCGCCCACGCTTTTGGCACACAGGCAACCCTCGCTGGCCGCTACGATGTATTCATGAACAAGGCCTACGCTATGGATAACAAGGCGGCGGTTTTCCAGGGCTGTGGTCTCGGCATCTTCTTCTTTGTCATTTATGGTGCATACGGTCTTACCTTTAACTTTGGCACGACACTCATCATTCAAGGCCATAGTAAGTAGCCTGTTTCAAAGTTATTAGCAATTCCTAACATGCTTTCCTCCAGCTCAACCCGGTACCGTCGTCAACGTGTTCATTGCTATCCTCATCGGTTCTTTCTCTCTCGCCATGCTTGCTCCCGAGCAACAGGCTATTTCCCAAGCTCGTGGAGCAGCTGCCAAGCTCTTCCAGACGATCGACCGCGTTCCTCCAATTGATTCTCTCTCCACGGCTGGCCTTGCCCCCGAGACCTCTGGGCCTGGAAAGATCGAGCTCCGCAACGTCAAGTTCAACTATCCTTCTCGCCCAGACGTCCGTATCCTCAAGGACTTGACCCTTACGTTCGAAGCTGGCAAGACTGCAGCACTTGTCGGTGCTAGTGGATCCGGCAAGAGTACGATCGTCGCCCTCGTCGAGCGTTTCTACGACCCGCTTTCCGGATCGGTTCACCTCGATGGCGTCAATCTCAAGGACCTCAACGTACGCTGGCTTCGCTCTCAGATTGGTCTCGTCTCGCAAGAGCCCATTCTCTTTGCCACTACTATTGAGGAGAACGTTGCACACGGTCTTGTTGGTAGCAAGTACGATTGGGTCGTCCGTGGGTGCGAGCGCAAGGAAGAGAATGCTCTTGCCGAACGTCATCGTCTTGTCGCGGAAGCTTGCGAGCGGTCCAACGCCCGGGAGTTTATCGAGCGTCTGCCTGAGGCGTGGAACACTATGGTCGGCGAGCGTGGTTTCTTGTTGAGCGGTGGTCAGAAGCAGCGTATTGCTATTGCTCGCGCGATTGTCTCGGATCCCAAGGTTTTATTGCTCGATGAGGCTACCAGCGCTTTGGACACGCAGAGCGAGGGTATCGTTCAGAACGCGCTCGAGAAGGCTGCTGCTGGACGCACTACTATCACTATTGCTCATCGTTTGTCGACTATCAAAGACGCGGACCAGATTTATGTTATGGGCGATGGCATGTGAGTATTTTCCTGATTGTCATTTGTTCCAAAATTGACCATCGGATGCAGGGTCCTTGAACGCGGCACGCACAACGAACTCCTCAGTAACCCCGACGGCCCATATGCGACTCTCGTCGAGGCTCAGAAGCTGCGAGAGGAAGAGCAAAAGGAACAAGGCCTCCAGTTTGACGATACCGATGGCGCAACAACCAAGACGCCCGGCACCCCTGCCTCGGAAAAGGTCGACGTTCCTCTCGAAGACATGGAGCCGCTCAAGCGCACTGGGACCGGCACTCGCTCAATCGCCTCCGAGATTCTGTCTTCCCGCGAGAAACAAACTACCCGATACGGCACCAAGGACTACGGCTTTATTTACCTCTTTAAGCGCATGGGCCTCATCAACCGTGACAGCTGGAACCTCTACGTCTGGGGATGCTTGGCTGCCATTATCACTGGTATGGTCTATCCTGCTATGGGTATCGTGTATGCGCAGGCGATCGTCGGTTTCTCGTATCCGAACAACGCGGACAAGAGGCGCTCGGGTGACCGAAACGCTCTCTGGTTCTTCCTTATTGCTATCTTTTCGGCCATGGCTATTGCAACCCAGAACTTGGTCTTTGGTGTTACGGCTGCCCGCTTGACAAGCAAGTTGCGCATGCTGAGCTTCCGGGCGGTCTTGCGTCAGGATGTTGGCTGGTTCGATGAGGATAAGCACTCGGTAGGTTTTTTTCTTGACGCTCTTTGGTGTTGGTTATTGACCATGGGATACAGACTGGTGCCATCACTTCGACTCTCTCCGACAACCCTCAAAAGGTTAGCGGTCTTGCGGGTGTGACCCTCGGCGCCATTGTGCAGAGCATCGCCTGCTTGATTGGTGGTTCCATCATCGGTTTGGCGTATGGCTGGAAGCTTGCGCTCGTTGCTATTGCTTGCATCCCGCTTGTCGTGTCTGCCGGCTATATTCGTCTGGTAGGTAATCGTGTTCTCTTGATACGTTCCAACGCTTACACCTTGTCGCAGCGTGTTGTAGTCATGAAGGATCAGTCGAACAAGGCGGCCCACGAGGCGTCAGCTCAAGTAGCGTGCGAAGCTGCCGGCTCGATTAAGACTGTCGCTTCCCTGACTCGTGAACAGGACTGCTGCGATAACTACAGCAGGTCGCTCGAGGGACCTCTTCGCAACTCTAACCGCACAGCGCTTTACAGCAATGCTTTCTATGCGCTCTCGCAGTCTATGATCTTCTTTGTCATTGCCCTCGTCTTTTGGTACGGTTCGAAGCTCGTCGGATCGCGCGAGTACACCACCACGGCCTTCTTCATCTGTCTTATGGTGGGTCTCATAATTCGTGTGTGCGATTAATTATTGACACCTTTTGCAGAGCACAACCTTCGGCTCTATCCAAGCTGGTAACGTCTTCATGTTCGTTCCCGACATGTCCTCCGCCAGGGGTGCCGCCAACGATATTATTAACTTGCTCGACTCTCGTCCCGACATCGATGCCGAGTCTACTGAAGGTGGCAAGATCGCCAACGTCAGCGGCCGCGTTGTTCTCGAAGACATCCACTTCCGTTATCCCACTCGCCCTGGTGTTCGTGTTCTCCGCAACCTGAACCTCGTTGTCGAGCCCGGTACCTACATCGCGCTTGTTGGTGCTTCCGGAAGTGGCAAGTCGACTGTCATTCAGTTGATTGAGCGCTTCTACGATCCGCTCGCGGGCAAGGTCACTCTTGACGGACAGGACATCTCGCAGTTGAACGTCCAGGAATACAGGAAGCACATTGCGCTTGTGTCTCAGGAGCCGGTATGTTTACTTGTTCATTCGCGACTGTAACTCTAACTAACACTCACATTTCAGACCTTGTACTCTGGCACGATCCGCTTCAATATCTTGTTGGGTGCGAACAAGCCCCACGAGGAGGTTAATCAGGCCGAGATCGAGGCTGCTTGCCGCGATGCGAACATCTTGGATTTCATCAACGGCTTGCCCCAAGGCTTCGATACTGAGGTCGGTGGCAAGGGAAGCCAATTGTCTGGTGGCCAGAAGCAGCGCATCGCGATTGCACGTGCGTTGTTGCGTAACCCCAAGGTTCTCTTGCTCGACGAAGCTACCTCTGCGCTCGACTCGACATCCGAGAAGGTTGTGCAGGCTGCATTGGACAACGCTGCAAAGGGACGAACGACGATCGCCATTGCCCACCGCCTTTCGACTATCCAGAATGCTGATCGTATCTACTACATCAAGGACGGCAAGGTGTCCGAGGCTGGTACGCATGACGAGCTGCTTGCGCTTCGTGGTGGATAGTGAGTACCTTTTGCTTTGCTTTGAATGAGTTGTATACTGACCAATCTTTCTCCTATAGCTACGAGCTCGTACAATTGCAGGCGTTGAGCAGGACCGATTAGCTTATCTTTTCCTTCACCATTTACCATATATCCTCGCTCTTCGTGCATGGGCTTTGAGTTATTCCCCCATATTGTCCTTGGGTTCGTTCTTTATTTTTGGTCTTCAGTGGTGTGAATTTGGCGTGTTTTGGAGTGTCGCTGTCCTGTCGTTTAGAGTGCGAGCTGCACGCTAGTATTGTATACGAGTAGAAGTAATTGTTGCAGAGAATATCATCGTGTTATTCAAGAGCTTAGCAAGGACAGTAAACTTTAGGAGTAAGGTTAAAACCCCTTGGCTGAAGTACACCGGTTGCTCTAAGAAGGTTGCTTGGCCATGTAATAGAGGAAACCGAGCAGGTGACAGAGCTCAAGTAAAAGGGGTCAGAGCGTTTACCACGTGATCCGCAGCCCCTATTTCAGAAACCATATCTCCGACCAAGGTATAAAAGCCGCTTGTGAAACGGCTCATTCTCTTCTGCCCTCCTCTCCCTCCTGTCATTCTCGATTCATTCAACATGGCTTTTCGCTAGCCTTACCCTATCAATTAACGTTTATACAGCTCTCAAGCGCACAACCAAACCTTAACTATTACCAGGAGAAGCTAGGCCATAGCGTCCCTTGCTCCAGCAAAAAGCAGCGAGGGAGATCAGGCGTGGATATGTTGTTTCGTCTCCCTGCTTATCATCGAGTAGCTTATCAAGCAAGTACATGTTAAGGATCTACTGGTATGTCGCCTACAACAGTCGCCTTTCACAGATCCCCTTCAAGCTTGTCCAGACCGTTAGTGTCTTACACTACCATACATATCTCTTATGCCAATAAACTGGTTTGGCTGCGAAGTCTGGTGTCATTGCATATCGCCTGAACTGACAAAAACAAGATTGGAACATGGCTCCAGCGGCTTCCTCAAAGGTATGATGAAGCCTAACATCTCCGTCTATAAGTATACAAGTAAGTGTTTTATTTGCTTATAGAAAAACTTAAATGCTGATAGGTTGCCTTGATTTGTGGCCCGCGTGTTGGCTCCCGTTCTATTTTCCCTTTTACAGTCGTACATTTCAACTAAACCGGAACTATTATCCCGTTATTTGCTCTGTTTGTATGCACTTGAATTGGAACTCGTCTTTAATTTGAAGCTTGTAGTCACTCGATGGAAATAATCTGGGTCGCCACTGAGTTTCTAAAAGCCAACGATAGCGGCATGAACAAATAACTATAACGCGACCATCTACAAATCCTTGATCTTGGCCTTTTCTTTCTCCGCGATGACTCGCTTGGCGTGGACCTCTGTGACTGTTGTGAGAAACTGAAGTATATGCGACAAAATAAACACATACCCCGTCGTTTTACGTATGCCTCAATGGTGATACCGAGAAAGACGATAGCAGCTCCAGACCACTGCCCGAGTGTTAAACTGTGCTTGTATACGACGACGGAGAGGATCATGGTGAAGAGTTTGCGAGTGAGCGTGATGGTGCTATGAGCATATAGTCAGTATTGTAATTTTGACGTAGCAGTATGAGTGACTTACACTAAAGTTAAAGATCCGAAGTGTTGCAGTGTCTCGAAGATGAAGAGTTGCCCGATCGCTCCAGTAAACGCAAACTGCAGCAGTGGGACGACACTATCTGGATGCGTGCGTATATAATCCATCGCAGACGCCCATTCTGCGACGCCTCCTAGACCGGGGTGAATAGTCGGGATGTGAGGCAGAGGGGCAAACATGAGCGCCACGGTGATTGCAGTCGAGAATGTGTTGATCCAAAGCATCATTTGTTGCCCAGATACTTTGTATTTGGTGAATATCTCGTCCTGGGTCGAGTTGACAGCACCGTCCAACAAGAGGTTGATCAAGAGCAAGAACAAGCCCCAGAGACTCGACTCCGCCGCGCCTTTATGTTTGACTGGTGCGTTGCCCATGTACATGAAGATGGTAATTCCGGCGGTCACGGTTGCGACGACAAGATATTTGTACGGCGCGAATTTACGTCGGTAGAGGACCACGTTCATGAGCATCACGGGCACCAGTTTGCAGGATTTGCCGAGAACCATCGTTGGGTAGGAGATATGGGACAGGGCGGCGAAGCCGAAAGGAGAGGCGCAAGTGATGAGGACTGCGCATTGGAGGAATCGAGTTAGGAGAACTCGGGTGGAGGGTACTTTTTGTGCTGGTTTGGCAGTACCGTTGGCAGTGCCGTTGCGTTTGGGTGTGCCGTTGGCCACGGGTTTGGATGTGCCATTTGCGTGAGGAGCGAGTTTAGCGCTTAGTCCAAGAGTTTGAAAAAGAGTTTGGCCGGATTGGCGAGTGATGAGCATGTATAATAGTGCTGATATTGCGCTGGCTGCACTCTGGGTTGTGTTCATTAGGAGAACGGAGCGGAAGCGTTCGGGTTTGCCGCCTAGGATATGTGGAAACGGAGCGGATACTATTGAAAGAGTTTGGTAAATATTACGATGAATTATAGCCGCCTATGACTTACGTCTTTCTTGAGCGACGCCCCATATCTGAGAAAAGTCAGTTCATGCTTAAAAACGTCGTACTGGAGTGCACTCACCAGGAACATCGCGTATACTCCGACTACACATACAGCCAACCTATCCGACAGTGAGTGACTGAAAAAAGGTCATATTGAAGATCTAACCTAATGAGAGCCATGGTGATCAATGAGAGGGAGTGCCGTGTGGGGCGGTGAAGATCACAGCTAGGTATTTATGCGTTTGCTGGCGAGTAGCACGACGTGGCAGATCCAGTCTCGGTCACGTGCGCGTAAAGTGGTGAGAGCTACTCACGTGGACGACCCTGATATGAGCTAAGGAGAGGGCATATCAGCCCAGGATCAAGCGTCCATATTGCACTGCTTGTCTCGCACCGCCGACACACCACGATGGTACGCAAAAAAACGATTCAAGTTTCTCGCTCTAATGGATGGACTAGTCGTCCGAGATTGACCAGAAGATTAATGAGACGCGGGCAAAGATCCTGGTCGAGCGCAAGATGCTCGAGGGGACGCGCGCGATGAAGAATGCGACGACCAACCAGGATGTCTTGCGCCGCCTGGATGCAAAGATCCGTGACTGCGAGGCGAACCTCACGTACTTTGAGGAAACAATCCAGAATCTTCAGGCAAAGAAACGCGGGCCTGAGCCGTCGCCCGACATACGTACTTCTGGAGGTCTACCCCCGACCCCCCGCGGCTGGAGCTCCGATCGAGATAGGTCGCTTCCACTTCCTCCTGAAGATGGGCAGGCAGCCGATGCTGCTCCCAAGAAGAACTACACCAATCTTGGTATGATATGTTCCCCCTGCCTCGCTAACCCATCTCATCCTGCCACTTAGATCTCCTCAAGGCCGACACGCCTCACTCCAATGCACGCATTACAAAGATGATACATTTGCTCGAGACCAAGCTCAGGACCGAACAGCAGTACAAACGTGGTACAGACAAAATGATTTTGCTCTACACTGCCGAGGGCGATAAGAAGAGCCGAATCGAGGCCGAAGGCAAGCGTTTCGAGAGCGAAAACAAGATTCAGCTCCTTCAGCAAGCCTTGAAACGATACAAGTCTTTGTATATCATGGACGACGAAGAAGACGGTACGTCATATAAGTTACCCCTATCATTTCAACTGGCCTAAACGCCCTATTTGGGCCATCAGACACCACCGAAGGCGAACACCGGAAAGAGAACCTCAAAAAGCCCATGTCCGGGAAACTTCTTATATCTCTCACTGGTGCAAAGCACATCGAGCATCCAACCCTCACCTCAGCCAGTCGTCGTACATCCAAGCCCCCTACTTTCGAAACCACTGTCGTATTCCGAATCGAGGGAACGCCCCGCGCCCAGTCTCACCCCTCGCGTACGGATAGGTGGAATGAAGAGTTCACTATTGATGTTGACAAGGCCAACGAACTCGAAATCGCCCTCTATGATAAAGTCGTCGGAAGCAGTGCCACACAGCCTTCGGTTCCAGTTGGGTTTCTTTGGATGCGTATCAGCGACATTGTCGAAGCACAACGCAGACAAAAAGTCGAGATGGAAGTCGGTCAGGGTGGTTGGGTTACCGCAGGTGCTATGCCGGGCCAGACAGGACCGGGAAGGGGTGGGTCCGGCGGGCCAGGCGCGGCTGGAGGCATGGGTGGGGGTGATATGCCGGTTGCACCTCTCGGTGGCAGTACGATAGGAGGAGGAGGCGTCCCTGAGGGTATCGAGGGCATTTTCACAGTCGAGCCTGAGGGCGCGATTGCGATGACCGTGAGCTTTGGTGCGTAGCACTCTGCACATTTGTGCATTTTATCTAACCGGATTCTCTAGTCAAGGAAAACGTTCGGAAACGACCTTTCGATGGTGCCCCTGGAGGTCTCGGACGGCAGGGTGCTGTTCGCATGCGCAAGGGAGAAGTGCACGAGATGAATGGCCATCAGTTTGTCCAGCGCCAATTCTACCAGCTCATGCAGTGCGCCTATTGCAGCGAGTTCTTCGTCAACGCCGGATACCAATGCGAGGACTGCCGATACTGTTGCCACAAGAAATGTTATCCAAAGGTTGTCACCAAGTGCATCAGCAAGAGCAATATAGACGATGTGAGTTCTCGGCTCCCTTGCCCTTGTCTTTATACGTCATAACCCCGGTTTGGACCAGGATCCCGACGATGCCAAGATTAATCACCGAATACCCCATCGGTTCGAGACTATGACAAATCTCAGTACCAATTGGTGCTGTCACTGCGGTTACATGCTCCCGCTTGGTCGCAAGAACTTTAAGAAATGTACAGGTGCGCTAGTAGCCCCAATAGCCGATCTCGGGAAACTCAACCCCGAACCATACTTGACCAGAATGCGACCTTACATGCCACGCAACTTGTGCTCATCTTGTGCCCTATTTCTGCGGAATGACTATGGCCAATGCCAGTGCGCTCATCAGCAGCATGCGAGACATCAAAACGACCCAGGTTAACCGACCACGCCCAACACATGCAAACCAGCCCTCGTTTACGCACGCGCCTTCGGGCTCCCAGTCAGGAATCGCCTACCCTGCTCACTCCCCGACGAGTCCGACGGCACCTATCGAGTCTGGCATGGCGGGCATGAATATGGGCGGACGCCCACCACAGGATTATGGATCCGGACAGGGACCGCAAGGGCCCGGGCAGGCCCCACCGCCTAAGCCGGCACAGCAGTTTGGGCCTGGGGTTGCGCAAGTACCTTTACCTGGATCTCCTGGGCCGGCAAGGAGAACCAGTGATGGATACGATCAATATGGTGGTCCGCCAGCGGGATACAACGTGAGTTATATGAGTTCAGTAAACAAACAAGATCTTAATTGAAGCTACAGCAGCCACCTCCAAGGCCGAACAATGCATCGGGAATGCCTTCTTCACCTGCTCCCTCTGCTGCTCAAATACGGCCGGACCCATACGCTAGGCCACCTCCCCAACATCCTTCTTATCAGCAACAGCAGCAACCTCCATCTCAACAAATGCAGCAGCCTCAACAGCCTCCGCCTCCTCAACAGGTTGTTCCCAGGAAGCGAACTGTTGGTCTCAACGATTTCAACTTCCTCGCTGTGTTGGGCAAGGGCAACTTTGGAAAGGTCATGTTAGCCGAGGAAAAGAAGACAAATGGGCTGTATGCGATCAAAGTACTGAAGAAGGAGTTTGTAATTGACCACGATGAGGTCGAAAGGTATGCTGCCTTTTTTACAAGAATGACCAGCACTTATTGAGTCACGTTGCTTCTTACAATAGCACTCGATCCGAAAAGCGAGTGTTCCTTGCCGCAGCTCGCGAGAGGCATCCATTCCTGCTTGGCTTGCACTCATGCTTCCAAACCGAGACACGCATCTACTTTGTGATGGAGTACGTCTCTGGCGGTGATTTGATGTTGCACATCCAGCGCAAGCAATTTTCGCTCCGCCAGGCCAAGTTTTACGCGTGTGAGGTGCTATTAGCGCTCGAGTACTTCCACTCGCAGGGAATTATTTATCGGTTTGTGGTTCTCCGAAGGAAGCGAATAAGGGAGTTTGCTGACTCGTGTTTGGGTTTAGTGATTTGAAGCTGGATAATATCTTGCTGACTCTGGATGGGCATGTCAAGGTTGCGGATTATGGGTTGTGCAAGGAAAATATGGAATATGGTCAGACGACGAGCACGTTCTGTGGAACACCCGAGTTTATGGCGCCCGAGGTTTGTTGTGCTTTCGTTATCCAGTTGGGTCAGTTGTTTAACACGATTTTCAGATTCTACTCGAGCAACGTTATGGCCGTGCAGTTGACTGGTGGGCGTTTGGTGTGCTCACTTACGAGATGTTGTTGGGTCAGTCACCATTCCGTGGTGATGATGAAGACGAAATCTTCGATGCGATTCTGGAAGACGAGCCGCTATACCCAATCACTATGCCACGGGACGCTGTGTCTATTTTGCAGAGGGTGCGTCACTTTATCATGCAAGAAGCATAACCAGCTGATGCGCTTTGGACTGTAGCTATTGACGCGTGACCCAAATAGGCGACTTGGATCTGGGCCTACAGATGCAGAGGAGATCAAAGCGCACCCATTCTTCAACCAGGTGAACTTTGATGATGTTGTGAACAAACGGATCCCGCCACCATACTATCCCACTATTGTAAGTTCTGCTCGTGTTATTATACTACACGAAATCTAAGTTAACACAACGGTTGTAGACCTCTGCACACGATACAAGCAACTTCGATGCTGTAAGTTCTCTATGTGCGCGCATGTATGCATGCCCTGACGTCGTTTCTTTAGGAATTTACAAAGGAACAACCGACGCTTACCCCGGTTCATGGCCAACTCTCGGCTACCGATCAAGCCCAGTTCCAAGGCTTCTCATGGTACGCTACGATCACTCATGTTCGCATGAACTCTTTCGCTAAAATACGTACAATAGGGTTGCCTCTTGGGCTGACATTTAGACGACTACTCACGATCGCTTGTGTTCCTAGACTGCAATCCCCCGTTCGATGTTACCCCGCAGTTCGGTTCTGCTTCTATTATCTGTCTTTCCCATCTTTGAATGCCTCCCAACTCTTTCTGCGTTTCTGGTTATGGTAACTCGTTGTGATGACTGGACGAACATTGATCAGTTGAAACGAAATAGTGTGATAAGATAATACTTACTAGAAGCGTGTTAGGTGGTCGACGCGCGCCCTGTCATACGAGAACCAGTTCCAGCAAGTACATCTGCGGGCTCTTGTGCTGCACGTTCCTGCTCGCGGACGAGATTATGGAAGCTACCCCAGAGTTGGGCGACAGTGTCGAAGCTTTTGCCGGTGCCTCCAATATCTTCGAGTCGCCGATTTATTACGTTACTATTTGATAGGAGCTCCTCAAAACTCTAGAACGTCGACCATAAGAGAGGTGTAAACGCATAAACCGCGTGTGTGCTTACCGATGTGATATCTGCTATCAGTTTTTCGCGCTCTCGGTCAAAGAATGAGCGATCTTCATGAGGCGTGGTGGTAGACATGGTGAAGCCTGAACTCGGTCACGTGGGTTTGTCAGATAAATATCCTCGTTTGGATAGCCGCCAAACATCTACGCGCCTCTTCTCATCCACAACCATGGACATTGCCTCCCACCCTTCTAACGCTCCCGCCCTCCCCAACAAAGTCAACGATGTTGAATGGAGGTATGTTTCACCTCTTTTTTTTGCGAATTTCCTCTCCCGACACTAAGAGAGTGTAGATACGAGATGCGTCGGGATTGTCAAGAGATCATCCCCGGGCTGTTGTTGGGTCCTTTCCAGACATCAAAATCTCTCGAGCGATTGATGGAGCTGAAAATCAGCCACATGTTCGTCTCTATTTTTCTCTTATTTGTTACTAGTTACTGAGCCTCGATTGTAGTGTGTGCATTCGGGATGTAAAAGAGGCGTTTTCAGTGCGCCCTCGTTTTCCAGACCAGTTCCAGTACTTAGTGTTGGATGTCGAGGACAACGAGGAGCAGAATCTTATACGTTTGTTCCCAGGGTGAGTCTCAGCGCCTCGCAGCTTAAGCTCGCCGTCTTGTTCTCGGGGTTTCTAATTATGGTTGTCGACGTAGCGCAAAGGCGTTCATTGACAATGCCATCGTGGGTGGTGGTCGGGTCCTCGTCCATTGCAACGGCGGGATTAGTCTCTCACCGTCTTTCGTGATCATGTACGTTATGGAGCGGTTCCAGCTCGTCTGGGACGATGCTCTGCAAATGGTACAAAACCGACGGTACTGTATATCGCCCAACAACGGGTTTATTACTCAGATCAAGGTGCGTGTTCCTAAGTCTTGTGGCGTGAGTTTGCACTCACATCCGAGCGTTTGTAGGAGTATGAGTCAATCTACAAGGCTCAAAGGGCGATACAATCAGTTCCCGCGGCGACCCAGGGCTCGAGACCTACACAAGTTCGCCGCAAGCGAGATGACGATGATGACGAGGAAGAGTAAGCAGAGATCACTTCGGGCTCTTTCGGTTGCTTTACTCAACGCTGCCATAGGTCGGATATGCGTCGCCGGCCCGAGCCTACCGAAATGCAGGCAGACGCGGAGATGTCCTGAAGGCATGGCTGACTCTTTGGCTTTGTTTACTTCGAGAACTTGCTCCCCGTTCGATACCCCTCCTCACCCTTTTTGGTACCTTGTTCGCATCTCTAATAGTTTTTTTCAGGTATCTCGTTATTCAAAGAATCTATAGTCGCTTCGTATAAATTTGTCATTTCTTTCGCTGTCCGTCGTGCGGCAATAATAACTATTTGTTTCCACGACGATCGTGGACATCGACTAGCCAATTACGGCCTACCCGCGCGTAGATCGAATGCTGTTATACTAAAACAAGCGCTTGTGATCGCCGCTGTAAGTCCAGGAACGCATACAGCCAACAGTTCTTGCAATACATGCTAATAATATTCATTGGATCCAAATTTACATCCCTACGTAGTCCTTCAAATCCTTCACAACTATTTCATCCAGCCTTCTTCCAATGAACACCAACTTTCCTGAGGGGGACATACCCTCGGTCTCTTCCTTCTTAAGCTCCGTAACATCATACAACGTTTGAACGCCCTGTAGTATATATGCCTTCCCGTTCGCCGCATGGTACATTCCCTTGCATCGTAGGATCTCCAGCTCATTTTTTTCAGTGTTACTACCCAGTAGTTTCTTCTCCCAAAGTACTGAGCGGATCCATTCGTCGAGTTTGGTGAGTTGAAGATCAGTTAATACCGGGACAACTGCCTGTACCGAGGAAATACTTTCGAGATCATGGTGATGACAATCTATAGTATGTACGTGATCGTCCTCTTGGCTATGACTCTGTGAACGTAGGCTTGACTCTGTGACTTGGCTGGGATTGAAGGATTGATATGCGCCAATATTAAGTACCTGAGCAAGATCGACCCGACCTTGAGTAGTATGAACGAGGGGCGCCGTAGGATTTAAAGCGTGGAGCCGTTGCTCGAGAGTGGCGATGTTGTTTCCCCCAGGTGGTACGAGATCCATTTTGTTGACAAGGAGAACATCGGATAGCGCAATTTGTCTGTGAGACAAGATGTGTAAGGAACGCAAGGGCGGATTTAATCAGATTTCTTCGACTTACTGTCGACTAGCTATCTTATCCTCAGATTCTAGTCCCTAAATAAATCCAGTTATTACGAGCGTTCCATTCAGTATTGTCGGGCTCGCCTTCAATCCAAATACCGCATCTACAACGCATATAACCCCATCCAATATAATCTGATCGCTAAAATCTTCGTTTTGCCAAAACATCGCAGCGATTGGACCTGCACTCAGATATTAGCCAAGCCAATCCTACCAAACTCATGGTTCAAGCACGCACCAGGGTCCGCTAGGCCAGTCGTTTCGAGCATGATGTAGTCAAATGCCCCTTGTTTACGCATCAGTTGCTCGATAGCAGCCGCGCCAGTGTCTTTGACCGAGCAGCACAAACAACCATTGGCAAGCTCTAAAAACTCAGTGGCCAATGCAGACGGGTCATCGGCCGAGGAGACTGATATTGCCTTTCCTATCCAGAATCATAAGTTGATATTTGTGGAGTTAGGTTTTCCGGTACATACCTTCGATATCGGCAGTATCTCCAAACTCGTTCATGATTATGGCGACTAGATATGTTAGTGATAGACAAGTAAGGCCCAGACAGACCGAATTAACTCACTGCGGTAACCGTGTCGTTCAGTCAATACATATCTTATTGTTGCGTTGTGTCAGTTAAGAAGCATCAACGAATATGAGGAGGCAACCAACTTAAGAAATGTCGATTTTCCTAGACACGCAACCAGTCTGGTTAGTCATGAACTCAAAACAGGAGCTTTGGTAGATCCGGGCAAACCTGATCCCAAAAATCCTGTAAATTAACAATCAGAATAGAACAAGTGACATGACAAAGAGAAGCTACCGGTAATGATAGTAAGAGGAACCTTGTGCGCCGGTCCACGAGTGGAGGTTGTTCCTCTAAAATAGATCAGAAACGTTCAGATGATGCGAATAAGCTGCGAGCCACTTACTTGGCGGTAATTTGCTCATGATTAATGAGCACGCTGAGTGTTCATATTTTATTTCAGTCCACACAAGGAATCAAGTAAGGGCACTTACGGTACATCTTCGTCACTATTCATGATACCAAATACAATTGCGATGTTAGTCGTTGAGCTCGTGCTCCTTTGGGCGGTGCTTTACGTCAGCCACCCAGCTGACCACGTGAAGAGGGCTGTGGCTATTCGAGTGGCGCAGAGCAGTGATTTACCCCTCATAGTCCAATTATTAAATTAAAAGTTTCTCTCAACCAGGAAACAAGATGGCTGTGATGGACACCCTCGAGCGGCTCCTCGTGGGGCGGTAGCTCGCACCTGATTATAAATGAATGAAATACGCTGGAGTTGCTCGGTGTGTTTTCAAGTGTCACTTAGTTAAGCGGAAAAGCTAGCATTTAATTATATTTTTTTGTAGAGTGTTAGTATCAGTCCTAATAGAATCCATCGGAGCTAGATCTCGCTGTACGACTTGATCCACGGCAGCATCGCTGAAAAGTGGTACAGTTTTCATAGACTTCTGTTTTGAAATAGTCATAAACATATAGTTACACGCAATTATAATGCTCCTCGGTTTAGGTTCATAAATATGGCAGTAATGGGTTAGGGGAGATAACTGTGCGTCGAGATGTGTTTACTCGTATTTACACGCCATTGATCACTGGCACCTGGTAGACTCAAATACGGGCGTCACAGCGCATATAGCTAGCTATCTCTGACAGATATTTGGCCCATGATGAGAAGCGTATACTAATCACAAGAAAAAAAAGCTCAGCTAGTTACGAACAAAACCTTGAACAAAACGCATGGCCGTGGTAAGGCCGTCCAGCGGGATCTGAACTTATGTGCGAGTCCAGGCCGGTGACTTAATCCAGTGGATCAAAAAGCATAGTAATAAACATGTACTTTCGAACCTCGCCAACGCAGAAGTACTTGCCCTAAATCGTAGAGCATCAAGTCATGACTGTAAGTAGTAGGAAATCCGAATGCATTCTATTAGCATAGAACCAATAACTCGAGGTGACGCCTTGGTTGTGGCATGCTGGGGACAGTCACTATTTCAGCCTTCTCTGCTCTCAATTTTGATGCACATGCAAGTGAGCCGTTCGACCAATATTTTTATACATGAGCGGACTGCTTGTCCAAATGGACAATTGTGCCGATACAAGAAGTGCTAAAGAAGGGCTAAAACAGATTGACTAGACTAAATCATGGCTGAACAGCAGCTAAAATGAGCAAATATTAAACGGGAGGTGAAATTTCATAACGTCATCCTTTCAGTACAAAATCTAAATCGCATGTGGGGGGTTTCACGGTTGCATAAAACGAGGCTAAAACGATGGTTAAACTGAGGTTTAGAGCGACTTTAGGCGTCAGTTTAGCCCTCGTTTTAGCGTCGATCTGGTATCGGTTTAGCCGTTGTGAAACACACTATTCCTCAACCAAATAGTCGACCCCTAAATCGAGCGGTTAAGCAAGGTAGATGAGCACATGTGATAGTTGGATGACAGTGGTGCATACCGTTGCCTCCAGAAGGAAATCTTGTCCCCATAATTTTGGGGCGTGACTTGTGGTGGTTATTGTGGTGAGAAATCATACGACGACGAGTGTTGAATAACTTAGCACACGTCTCAAGCGGACACATATGCCCTAAATCAACCTCCCAGTAAGTTAGCTACTAAGGCACAACGGCAGTGATACCTACATTTATTTCCGGCATGAGTGTTTTTATGCACTTTTAACTCGCTTGGGTCCCTGTATGTCTTCCCGCACTCCTCACATTTGTACGCACCAGAACCTACGCGAAAACTTGATAAGAGGCGTATATACCGAGAAACTCCGCCCAGAGCATCAACTAGCAATGTACCCAAGACGTCAAGTGATGAGACAAATAATCGAGACAAAGTTAGCGGAGGAAAAGCAAGAGCGGATGAGGTGGGAGAAGATGTAGAACTTTCATATGTGAGAGGATCAACACCTCGAGCCATGCCACGTGTGATACGTCGAGGTAGTGTGAGCTTTGAGGGGGTTTCAAAGGATAAATCTCTCTCATGCTGCTCCATTTTAACGCCTTTGAGCTTTTCGGGCGTTATGAGACGAACATTTAGTTAGATGTGTTAACTTCTGTGCGTATAAGGCTGGATGAGACATACCCGATTCCGAATCTCGAGCGAGTTTGGGCGATCTAAGAGGTCGTATGCCCATGAGCTCATCATGATTGCCCATAATACATCTGCATCGTGAGTTGTGAATGAGGGCATCGTCGTTGGGCGTTCGGGTGTTTG